>CAUYSK010033918.1:0-15723 GCA_963575035.1 Avahi laniger | reverse complement strand
GCAAGAACAAGCTCATTTCTCACATTAAAAACTTAAAACTTTAAATATCGACATGCACAGTGTTCATTGAAAGTGTCCGTATAGATGGTAAACATGAAGAATTCCCATTTCATCCATAAATTCGGTATAGTTGCAATGGTGAAATGACAAGGTTATGAGTGTAGTAATGATTATATCATTACACGAATGCATATATCCACGTGCATACTTTTAGTAATGTGTATAATTATTATATTTTATTTTTCCATAGATTGCTTGTTCTAATTATATTTGTTAAAAATAACTTTGTTGAGTCTAATAAAAATTGGAGATTGTATCTTTGCATATCTTTCTTTTTTCATTTTTAAAATTAGCTTTTTATGTTACAACAGTTTTAGATTTACAGAAAAGTTGTGAGATAGTAGAGATTTACTATTAATATATTCCCCATCCCCAGTTTCCCCTATTATTAACATCTTACATAAGTATGGTACATTTGTCACAATTAATGAACCACTATTGATACATTATTATTAACTAAAGTCCAAATTTTATTCATATTTTATTAGTGTTTACCTAATGTCCTTTTTCTGTTCCAGGATCCCATTCAAGATACCGTATTACATTCAGTTTTCATGTCTCCTTGGGCTCCTTCCGGCTGTGAAAGCTTCTCAGACTTTCTTTATTTTTGATGACCTTGCCAAGTTTTGAGGTGAACTGGTCAGCTCTCTTGTAAATGTCCTTTGGCTGCCATTTATCTGATATTTTTCTCACGATTAGACTGGGGTTATGTGGTTTCAGGAGGAAGACCACAGAGGGAAAGTACGATTTTCATCGCATTTTATAAAGGCCCACACTATCAACACGGCTTATCATGGTTGAAGGTGATCTTCCTCACCTGGCCACGGAGCTGTTTGTCGAGTGTTTTCACTAGAAAGTTCCTTTTTTCCCCTTTCCATATTGTGTACTTTGGAAGGAAGTTACTACACACAGCCCACACTTAAGGAGTGAGGATTTATGTTCCACCTACTTGAGAACAGTATCTACATGAGTTATTTGGAATACTTATGCGTGGGAGATTTGTCTCTACTCCTTCATTTATTTATTCAACAATTTATTTATACCACATGTACTCATGAATATTCATTTTATAATTTGGGCTATAATCTGGTGCCACTTTATTTTATTGTTCAAATTGTTCCAGCTTTGGCCATCGGGGGAGCTTTCAGTTGGCTCTTCTGTCTCTTTGACATACTCCCATCATTGTGTGTATATTTTGTTGTTTTTTTTGGTTTGTTTTCTTTTTTCTTTCTTTTTTTCTTTTTAGCAATTTTTACTTTCTGGCTCCTTTCACTTTTAAAAAATAACTCATTTTTATGATATGTTACACAGTATCAATTTGCTACAAACTGGAAATAACAAAAACTGACTTTTGCTATTCTCTGTAGGTAGTCTGAGAAACAGTGATAAAATGAACCCCAAGTCCCCATCACCCAGTTTTGAAAAGTGTAAGGCCAGTCATGTTTCTTTATATTCTCACCACTTCTTCCTTCTGTATCATTTTGAAGCAAATCCAACACACACACACACACACACACACACACACACTTAAAGGTTTTTAACAGCAGTTTTAGGGTCACGGCAAAATTAAGAGGAAGAGATTTCCCACATGTCCTCTGTCCCTGCACATGCACAGCCTCCCCCATTATCACTGTCTCACCACAGTGACAACTGATGAACCTACATTGACACATCATCGTCACCCAAAGTGCATAGTTTACATTAGGGTTCACTCTTGGTGTTGCACATTCTATGGGCTTGGGCAAATGTAAAATGACATGTGTCCACCGTTACAGTACTACGCAGAGCAGTTCCAATGTCCTAAAACTCCTCTGTGCTTCACCTGTTCATCCTTTCTTCCCCCCAAAACCTGGAAATTAAGGGTCTTTGTACTGTCTCCGTAGTTTTGCCTTCCCCAGAATGTCACATAGGGGTGGAATCATGTAGTGCACAGCCTTGTCACTGTGGCTTCTTTCACCTAGTGATATGCATTTAAGTTTCCTCCATGTCTTTCCATGGCCTGAGAGCTCATTTCTTTTTAGTGAGGAATAATATTCCATCATCTGGATGTACCACAGTTTATCCATCTAGCTACTGAAGGACATCTTGATTGCTTCCAAGTTTTGGAAATTATGAATAATGCTGCTATTAACATACATGTGCAAGTTTTTGTGTGGATGTAAGTTTTCAACACCGAGGAGTGCAATTGCTGGATTGTATGGTAAGAGTATGCTTAGTTTTGTAAGAAACTGCCACACTACCTTTCAAAGTGGCTATACCATTTTGCATTCCCACAAGCAATGAAGAAAAGTTTCTATTGTTTCACAACTTCGCCAGCATTTGGTGTTATTCTTCTGGATTTTGGACATTCTAATATGTGGGTAATGGTATCTCGTTGTTTTACTTTGCATTTCTTGATGAAAACAAAGTGGAGAATTTTTTCATATGCTTATTTGCCATCCGTATATCTTCTCTAGTGAGGTATCTGTTGAATTCTTTAGCCCATTTTTAAATTGGGTGTTAACTTATTATTGCTGAATTGTAAGAGTTCTTTATATATTCTGGATAATAGTTCTTTATCAGATAACAGTCCTTTGTCTTCTGTAAGTATTTGCCGCCAGTCTGTGGTTTGTCTTCTAATTTTCTTGCCATTGTTTTTCACAGAGCAGAAGTTTTTAATTTCGATGAAGTCCAGCTTTTCAATCATTTCTTTCCTGGATTGTGCTTTTGATGTATCTAAAAAGTCATTACCATATCCAAGGTTACCTAGGTTTTGTCCTGTGATATCTTCTACGAGTTTTATTGTTTGATTTTTACGTTTAGGTCTGTGATCCACTTTGAGTCAATTTTTGTGAAGAGTGTAAGGTCTGTGTTTAGATTCATTTTTTTGTATGTGGATGTCCAGTTGCTCCAGCACCACTTGTTGAAAAGACTGTCTTTGTTCCATCTTATTGCCTTTGCTCCTTTGTCGAAGATCAGTTGACCGTACTTATGTGGGTGTATTTCTGGGCTGTTTATCTGGTTCCATTGATCTGATTGTCTGTTAGTTCACTAATATCACATTGCCTTGATTACTGTGGCTGTATAGTAAGTTGTGAAGTTGAGTAATGTCAGTACTCCAACTTTATGCTTCTCCTCCAATATTGCATTGGACATTCTGGTCTTTTGCCAGTCCATATAAACTTTAGAATCAGTTTGTTGATAGCCAGGAAACAACTTTCTGGGATTGTGAATAGGATCACATTGAATCTATAGATCAAGCTTGGAAGAACTTACATCTTGACAATATTGGGTATTCCTATTCATGAATATCGGATACTTCTTCACTTGTATAGTTCTTCTTTGATTTTGCTTATTATTATTTTATGGTTTTCCTAATGTAGATCTTGTACATATTTTGTTAGATTTATACCTTAATATTTCATTTTGGGAAGTACTAATGTAAATGGTATTGTGTTTTTAATTTCAAATTCTACTTGTTCATTGCTGGTGTAGAGGATAGCAATTGACTTTTGTATATTAACCTTGTGTCCTATACCTTGCTATAATCACTTATTAGCTCCAGAAGTTTGGTTTTTTTTTTTTTTGGTAGATATTCCTTATCAAGTTGAGGAAGTTACCACTCTATTTCTAGTTTACTGAGAGTTTTTATCATGAATGGATGTTGGATTTACTAAAATGCATTTTTTCCATCAGATGATATGATAATGTGATTTTTGATGTGATGGATTACATTAATTGATTTTTGAATGTTGAACTAACCTTGCATATCTAAGATAAACCCCACTTGGTCAGAGTGTATAATTCTTTCTATACATTATTGGATTAGATTTGCCAAATTTTTTGGAGAATTTTTACATCTATTTTCATGAGAGATTTTGGTCTGTAATTTTGTTGTAATGTATTTTTTTCATCTTGGTGTTAGGGTAATGCTGGCCTCTTGGAATGAGTCAGGAAGTTACATTTCTATCTCTGTTTCTATCCCCTGAAAGAGATTGTGGAGAATTGGAATAATTTCTTCCTTAAATGTTTGGTAGAATTCACCGGTAAACCTATCTGGGCCTGGTGCTTTCTGTTTTGAAAGGTCATTAATTGTTCGTTTAATTTCTTTAGAAAATATAGGCCTCTTCAGATTGTCTATTTCTTCTTGTGTGAATTTTGGCAAATTGTGTCTTTTAAGGAACTGGTTCATTTAATCTAGGTTATCAGATTTCTGGGCATAGAGTTGTTCATACTATTCCTTTATTATCTATAAATAATAACAATGTTCATTTAATGTCCATAGGGTCTGCAGTGATTGATGTCTTCTCTTTTATTTCTGATATATGTAATTTGTGTCTTCTCTCTTTTTTTTTTTAGTTAGTTAGCCTGATTAGAGGTTTACTGATCTTCCTTCACTCTGACAATCTCTGTCTTTTAGTTGGCGTATTTGGACCATTGATGTTCAAAGTGATTATTGATATCATTGGATCAATATCTACCATATTTGTTACTAGTTTTGATTTGTTGCCCTTGTTTTTTGATTCTATTTTTGTTCACTCTTTTTTTGCCTTTTATTGTTTTAACTGAGCATATTGAGATCCCATTTTCTCCTCTTTCTTAGCTTATGAGTTATACTTATTTTTTTTGCTTTTTAAGCAATTGCTGTAGATATTGTAATATTCTCTTATAACTAACCCAAGTTCACTTTCAAATAATACTTCATTACTTCACAGGTAGTATGAATACCTTGTAAAAACAAAATAATCCTAATTCCTCCCTCCTGTCCCTTGTGTCATTGCTGTCATTCATTTAACTTATGTATAAGTGTATATAGATATATACACACATACACACACATACATAATACACACATAAGCATGCATACACACAGATGCATACATAAGTAAATACACACAAATATACATAATCAAATGCATTGTTACTATTATTATTTTGAATGGTTATCTGTTAGATCAATTAAGAATTTAAAAAATAGACATTTTTATTTTACCTTCACTTATTCCTTCTTCAGTGCTCTATTTTTTTATGAAGATCCAAGTTTCTGACCCATATCATTTTCCTTCTCTCTCAAGAACTTCTTTTTACATTTCTTGCAAGGCAAGTCTCCTGGCAAAAAAAAATTCTCTCAATTTTTATTTGTTTGAGAAAGTCTTTATTTCTCCTTCATTTTTGAAGGATAATTTTTCAGGGCACAGAATTCTATGTTGGTGGGTTTTTCACTCGACGTTTTAAATTTTTCAATCCACTTGCTTCTTGCTTGTGTGGTCAGAGAAGTTGGATGTGATTCTTATCTTTGTTTCTCTATAGGTAGTGTTTTTTTCCCTCTGGCTTTTTTCAGAACTTTATCTTTGATTTTTTTGTAGTTTGAAAATGATATGCCTAGGTGTACTGGGGGATATTTATCTTGCCTTAGTGTTCTCTGAGCTTCCTGGATCTTTGATTTTGTGTTTGACATTAATTTGGGGAAATTCCCACTCATTGTTGTTTCAAATATTTCTTCTATTCCTTTCTTTCTTTCTCCTCCTGGTATTCCCATTTTGCATATGTTACATCTTTTGTAGTTGCTCCATGGTTCTTGAACATTCTGTTCTGTATTTTTCAGTCTTTGTTCTCTTTTATGTTCAGTTTTGGTGGTTTCTATTGAGATATCCCCAAACTCAGGGATTCTTTCCTCAGCCATGTTTAGTCTACTAATAAACCCATCAAAGGCGTTTTTCATTTCTGTTACAATGTGTTTGATCTCTGGCATTTCTTTTTGGTTCTTCCTTGAGATTTTCATGTCCCTGCTTACACGGCCCATCTGTTCTTGCATGCTGTCTACTTCACCCATTAGAGCCCTCAGCATATTAATCATAGATGCTTTAAATTCCTGGTCTGATAATTTCAACATCTTTGCCATGTCTGGTTCTGATGCTTGCTCTGTCTATTCAGACTGTGTTTTTTGCCTTTTGCTATGCCTTGTCATTTTTTCTTGATAGCCAGACATGATGTACTGGGTAAAAAGAACTGCTGTAAGTAGGCATTCAGTGGCATGACGGTGCGGCGTCGGGGAGGCACGCTGTACCGTGGTGCTATGAGTAGGTCTCAGCCTTTAGTGAGCCTGTACCTGTGGACTGGGAACTTCACAGGTGATTCTGAGTGCTTTTCTCCTCACTCAGGTGCGACAGGATGGCTAGAGGGAGCTGGAGTTGGGTGTTTCCCTCTCCCAGTTAGGTTAGGCTCTGATAACATCCCAGCAGGTTAGCGACTGGTTAATTAGCTTCTCCTCAGGGTAGGCCTTGTTGAAAAGAACAAAGGCTATGGTGTATTTTTAAATGATTCCTTTTTACCTCTTCTGCTGGAAGCATGAAGGGATTTTTCTCTGATGTTTACTGCGGAACGTGGTTGAGCTTCTGAAGATAAATATCACAACATTGTGGCACCCCACCCCTTACGACTGGGTCCCCTGGAGTTTTAACTGTCAGACTTGTCCACACTGAACCTCCAGCAATTTGTCAGCTAACAGTTCGGGTTTTCCCAGCTCCACGCTGGTTCCCGCAAAGGGAACTGGTTCTCGCTCATGTGTCTCTGCCGGGGTAAACTGTGACTCTCTGCATCCGTCTGTCCGGCTCTCCAGTCTTGGGGGCAGCAGTTTGCCCTGTGTCCCCACCTGTCTTGATGGATCTAAGAAGAGTTGTTGATTTTTCAGTCTGTTCAGCTTTTCACGTGCTATTGGGATGAAGTGGAAACCTCCACGCTCCTTATGTGTGCAACCGGATGCTGGAAGTCTATCAAGACATTATATTTTTACATTTTTAAATATTTTAGTATTATCTCTAAAAAACAAACACACTTTAAAGCTAATGACAATACCACTATCACATTCAAAATTAGAAATTCCTCAATATCATCAAATATCCGGTCAATGTTCAAATTTCCAATTGCTTCAAAAGTCATTATCTTACAGTTTGAATCAGAGTCCAAGTGAGGTCTCTATATTGCCATTAATTGCTATGACTTTTCTAACGCAAATGCCTATCCCCTTTCTCTCACGTGAGAATCCCAGTTTTTCTGACTCTGGGATGGCAGAATTAGAAGATCATACTCTCACTCATTTGCTTTATTTTACAGCACGCACACACAATGCTTCAGAGTAATGATATCAGTACTACCACCAACAATATGATTATGGAAAAGAGTTTAAGATTTTTTTCATCGTTTTCCTTATACATTAAGGATATTTGATAGGGATGAATAGTAAAATTAATTTTGTTTACAGTCTCTTAGACTATAGTTCCTCTCTGTGATTATGGCACATGTAGCTTGCTACACGTTTAGGTTACATGCAGTTTAAATATTCATTAATAAATCTGGAAATAATTAACACTATTCAGAAAGGCACCAGTGGTTACTGAGCACCTCCTAGGTTCTAAAAGTCTTCGTAATCATTGTTACATTTAATCCTTGCAGTAATCCTATGAGATAGAGTTAAACACTTACTATACAATGGTTAATAGGGGTCAAAAACTTGCAATGAGTCTTCCAGCTAGTAAGGAGAAGGGGGAGGCAGGATTTAAATTCTGGTCAGTCGCTGGAGTCCGTATTCTATATTTAGAAAGATTAGGATGATTTATGATGGCTTGTTGAAGAAGCTGCTGGTTTTACTTATTTTATCACCTATTTACATTCAACAGAGGATGAACTGATAACTGGTAACTGTGCTATATCTGATAACAGAGGTGATAACTTTTTCGCTGCAGGTTTTATGCCCAGAAATAGTGCTGCTGTCAGTGCTAGCTGGTTTTCTCTAATTTCCTGAGACATTTTTCCTGGGACAATTCTCCCAATAGGTTGGAATTTTTATGGGCTTAATGATGGGCTGAGAAGGGTGGCTGTCAATACTTCCTTCCAGTCAGGGGCTATGGTGTCCCGGGCCTCACATTCACAGAGGGCCTTAAACTTAGAATTTGGATCTTACATCCAAAAGAAATTCTACCTGTGATCACAGAGACGGACTAACAGGGACAGAAAAAGATGTTCAACCTTCAGCTTCAACCTTGGGTCCCATTAGTGGAAAGTACTACCCGTAGAGCCTGGTGAATTACTACTTTTATAAATCCTATAAATATCTGGTGAATACCATGATTATGATGAATTATGAATTTTGATGGTGTTTTAAAAGTGTCAACTTATTAAATGTAAGCATCTCAAATATGTCATGATTTTTGTAACCCTATTTTGTACTTCCTATGTGGTCTAACATATCAGGAGTTGCACACAGTGGAGATATCTGGGGCCTCTCATACGAGAAGCTCTGCTTCCATTCCGTCCTGAGCCCTTCCGTGTGCAGAGTCTCTGACCCGACAGGACACTGGTTACACACTGGCTGAGTATGAAACTTTTTCTAGGGAGGAGTGGAGTGTGAATCCTTGCTTGATAGGGTAGAGGTGGGTTCACTAAGCACAGAATAAGTGTCCAGTAAAAGACAGCTGTCATGAAGATGATGACAGTCAATGATAACCTATTTCAGGATGTTTTAAAAGGTGAAAATAACATGATCCTGATTCTTAAAGAAATAAGATACGGGTCGGGCGGGGTGGCTCATGCCTGTAATCTTAGCTCTCTGGGAGGCCGAGGCGGGCGGATTGTTTGAGCTTAGGAGTTCGAAACTAGCCGGAGCAAGAGCGAGACCCCGTCTCTACTAAAAAAATACAAAGAAATTAATTGGACAACTAAAAAACATATAGAAAAAATTAGCCGGGCATGGTGGCGCATGCTTGTAGTCCCAGGTACTCGGGAGGCTGAGGCAGAAGGGTTGCTTGAGCCCAGGAGTTTGAGGTTGCTGTGAGCTAGGCTGACGCCACGGCACTCTAGCCAGGGCAACAGAGTGAGACTCTGTCTCAAAAAAAAAAAAGAAATAAGATATGGAAACATAGGCATATGAAAAAGCCCCAGCAGGCTATGGACTGAAATATTTATATTAGTAGGAATAAAGGTGATTTTTACTTTTTCCATATGATTGTCTATTATTTCTAATTTTTTCACAATATACATATATTAAATTATGATACCAATTTTGTTTATGTTGACATATATATTAATATATGTACAGCCATACAACATTTAACAGTGGTTAGCTATTTTATGGACAATTTTTCCTTTTGTCATTCTAAATTTATAAAATTTCTAGTTTGAATATGTATGATTTTTATAATTAGAACAAAGAGATCAAAGGCATTTTTATTTATTCATTTTTTTAGAGACAGAGTCTTGCTCTGTCAGGCTGGAGTGCAGTGGAATGCAGTGATATGATCAGAGCTCACTGCAACCTCCAATTCCTGGGCTCAAGTGATCCTCCTGCCTCGGCTTTCCAAGTAGTTAGAACTACAGGTGTATGCCACCACGCTGGCTAACTTTTTAAAAATTATTTTTCGTAGAGATAGAATCTTGCTATGTCGCCCAAGCTGATCTTGAACTCGTGGCCTAAAGCAATACTGCTACCTTAGCCTCCCAAAGTGCTGGGGATTTCAGGTGTGAATCACTACACCTGGCCAAAGACATGTTTAAGATAGGGAGAAGAGCCTGGCTGTGCTCTAAGCTTGCCTTGGGACCTGGCTACGTGATTTCCGAGGGACACAAAGAACATGCTTAGCACCCGCCACCATCTCAACCAGAAAAGCCGCTCCGGATGTCTTGGCGGTGGCTCAGTCACACCTTTGACTTACGATGAACACCCCAGTTTTTAGAGTGGTGACTATGGAGTGATTTCTCTTCCCTGGAAGTTTTCATGGTGTGGTGGGTTCAGGTTAATTTCTCTTCTATAGAATTTCATTTCCTCCATTAAAAGCGGTATGTTTCATACCGTGATGGAGCTGGGTGCCTTCCCCTGGTCTAGGTCATCTGCCGAACTATGTTTCTGGCCCTGGAGAGAGGCTTCAAGGGAGAGGGACCCTGACGGTGTCCTTCCCTCCAAGCCCCTCCTCTGTCTCCACGCTCTCCCTGAGAGGATTCGCCATCCCCACGGCCTCCTACGGCCATTAGCGAAAAGATTGATGAAAAGATGACATTAAAATTAGGAAATCCTGGTTATCCAAGGATAACATGAAGAGCTTAAAAACAAACCGTAGGATAGAAGTAGAAGCTGTTTGTAACACACGTAGCTAACAAAGGACTCTTATCTAGAAAATACACGTTTAACAAAAAACACTAAACATCAGTGAGTAAAATGTAACCCAATAAAAAGGCCAGAAGCGGTGGGCAAGGCCAGGAACTCGGGCGAAAGACTGCTAGACCAGGCTACACGACGGCCGGGCCAGTGGCTGGGCGCCACTCGGACCCCAGCACAGTGTCCGCAGTGAGGTGGGCAAGCGCCACGCGTGCCAGAGATGCTGCCACACAGAGGACTCGCCCTGCGGAGGCTCTGACGAGCTTGCTAGACCTGGTCTTTGCAGACCTCCAGCCCCAAGCAGACTGTTAGTGCCTTTAACTTTCCAGGGAAGAAGATTCCTCCGTCAATAAACGGTTTCTGTATCCTAGAGATGGTGACATCTGTGGGTTTTCCTAATACTCGTTTTCATCGTATTAGCTACTGTATTACCCAGCCAGGAAAGGAGCAGAACCCTGCAGCAGCGAGCGCTCGGACCTGCCCGGATTCGGGGGAAGGGACGACGGCCCGTGCTCCCTCTCAGAGCTGACATCTTGTCATAGCTGACCTTGTTCCAGCTGGAAGGACTGAGGGAGGAAGCAAAGACGACCAGAGGGACAGAGAGACACCCGTTTTTGAAGTTCTTACTGTGTTCTTACTGCATCTTGCTCGGGGCTTGGGTATTTATCATTCACTTTACTTCTCACAACAATCCATTCTACTGAGGAGACAGCTCGCCCAGCTCCACGGCTTGGCAGTGGTTAGTTGGGATCCGATCCCAGGCTCTGTCTGACTCGTTCCTGTACATCCATAGCCTCAGAATCGGGGTGCGTGAGCTTGGGAGTAACTCACCTCTGTGAGCGCAAGTCCCCTCTGAGAAATGGCGTCTGGAGAGCAGGACCGCACTTGCAGGGCTGTGCCCGTGTTGTGGCGGGTTTAGCTATGAACACACTCAAATCCTTAGCACAGGGTCAGGCGTACTGAAGACCCTGAAGAGAAGGGAGTTGAATACTTTTCAAAGATGGATTTTCTCGTTCCAGGCTCAATTACTCTGCCAGGAGACAAAGGGAGAGGCGAGGAGATTGAGAAAGAGAGAGAGAGAGATGTAGTGTCTGGGACACATACGTCTGGGCACAGAGTCATGACGTGAGGGGTGGCTCACTGAGAGAGTGTCTATGTTTCACTCTGAGACTGAGCTGCTTAGATTGAAGGCTGGATTGTGACTTGGGACAACCACAAGAAATATGGTGATGTGCTGCTTAACAATGGGGAGATGTTCTGAGAAACGCGGAGTTGGGTGATTTCATCATTGTGCAAACATCATAGCGTGTACACAAACCCAGAGGCTATAGCCCTGGGCTACAAACACGCACAGCATGTTGCTGTGCTGAATACTGTAGACAGCTGTAACCTGATGCTAAGTATTTGTGTATCTAAATATATCTAAGCATAGAAATGGTACAGTAAAAATATGGCATTATAATCTTATGGGACTACCATCATGTATGTGGTCCATTGTTGACCGAAATGCACATAACCATATGACGGTTGCTACCCTGGACTAGATGAAAGAATTACGAGGCTAGCGACTGTCCCCAAAGCTCTTCCCTCAGCCCCCAGCCAAAGCCAAAAATATCTTACCAACCATTTATCAAAATAAAACAAAACAGCCCACAGAGGCATTCAGTATTCCTCAACAGAGAACACAAAACCCAGGTTGCTCCATTCAGGAAGCGCAGAAGACTTTTGAAGAAAGTCACCCACTTAGGGGCATCTTGCCTCTGCAGTCACTCTGCAGGACTGCAGCCTCTGCAGGACTTATTTTACAAAGCAGCTCCTCTGTAGACTGCCCACAGCGCAGCGGCACATGGGCCAGCTTTACGGAGAGCTGGGCCAGGAAAATTCCCTCTTTAGAGCCCAAACAGAGAAAAACTTCATCTGGGGAATGAGACCCGCTCTTGTTTATTATTAGTGAATCACTGTTTATATTACTTTAATATTTAATGCGTTTGCTATTCAAAGCATGCATGTGGGGGTGGGGTACCCCCACTCAGCCAAATCAAAATCTGTTTCCCAAGGCTCTCAGTAGGAAAGACAAACCCACTCGCCAGAGAAGTCCTAGGGTGGCTGCAACCTCTCTCCTGGCGCCATCAGCATTGTTTTGGTGTGTCCTCTTGGCATGCCGTCCTACTCTGACAGAGACACTGCTCCTGTTTCTCAACCCTAGCTATAGATTGAGATTATCTGGGAAGTTTTAAAAAATGTGATGCCAAGCCCTTACCTCCAGCGATTCTGATTTAGTAGGTCTGCATTGGAGACAAGGATTTGGGGTTGTTAAAAGCAAAATAACTCCCCAGGTGACCTTGTGATGTGCACTCAAGTCTGAGAACCAAGTGCTAGGTGATTTCATGTGAAATTGTTGATTGATTGATTCATTTCTTCCACTTACTGAGCTCCTGATATATGCCAGGCACTGAGGTTCTCACCCTTGTGGATATTACAGATACTAATCAGATAATTACATGAGCATTTAATATGAGAATGATGAAAGTACGTGGTACTGGGGTAGAAGCGTGGGGAAGGGGCAAGGATTAGGGAAGTGACCATGATGTGGGTGGCACATCATGATAAACCTGATAAACCTCTCTATTCCCTGTCCCGCGCCCACCAAGGGACAGCCATGTATCTGACTGACCAATGACTGGTTCCCATTGCTTCTGTGAAGTAAAAATAGGAGAAAGAATAAAATCTGGACTCTAGGGACATTCAAGAGTCAACACACCTTTGAAAACGCATGGTGTTCAGTGACGTCAGGTGCTAAACAATCCATGCAGTCCGTAGGATGCAGAGATGACACACAACTGCCCCCCAGACATCTACAGCAAATTAGCCCGCGGATGGAAGTCAGCAGAACCTAGCAGAGGCAATGGAGGCACAGACTCTTCCTGCCATGACCCTCCCACAAGGTTCTGGATTAAAGACACTTGACCTTTTCCTAGAAGTATGTGCATAAAGCCCGAAAACACTCTTGCTGCAAACATTTTAAAGCAATAACAGTATAGAGAGCACCAAAGCAAAGGCTCCCTTCACCGCATGGGGAGTGTGTAGATCAGCATTCTCTGCTTTTATTTATGAATACGTCCAGAAAAAAGTTTGTTTTTCTGTGTTTTCCTGTACTCTTCACGTTCATCTACAATTTCTTTTGCCTCATTCAACAGTATTATCTAGGATTAGCTAGGATGAAGGTGAGGAAAGTGAGTCGTTTGCCTCGGGCACACAATTTAAGGAGATGCCAAAAACTCAGTAATTGAGATAAATAATATTTTAGTGCAATATTTTAAAAATATAAATTAGTAAAAAAATTTATAATGAAAAAATTATCAAAATCTTAAATAAAGACTGCATCGGTGTTACTGAGTTTTCCTTCAGCTTTGGGCTCCAGTATGAAGCACGGCACTGTTAGTGATCCTGTCCACGTGATCTTTCCATATAGATCTCTTTTTTCTAAAAAATTATAATTTATTTAGAAATAATTTCAAACTTCCAAAAATTACAGAGATCTCCTATATTATTTTTTCCAATTGCTAAGACCACTGAATTTTCTCTATTAACCAGTTTTTAAATTTATATATACCCATTATCATTAGTCTTTCAATGAACTTTTGTGTATTTCCCAAAAAGCTAGGATACAAAACCAGTATGCAACTTGCAGATAAGAACATTAACAGTGATAGACCACAGCCGTCTCATCCATAGTCCCCATTCACATTCGCCCTCTGTTCTAACAATGTCCCTATTTCCTGTCTGGTCCAGCAGCCTATCTAGAGGTAGATGTTGCATTTAATTGCCGTATCTCCTCAGACTCTTCCAGTCTGGAATGATTCTTCTGCCTTTCCCTGTTTTTCGTGTCCTTGATAGAAATGGACTACAGGACTTACATTCTGCAGGGTGACCTTCGACCTGGGTCGTGCTGATGTTTCCTCCTGACAAGATTCAGGGGCACCAAGAACGGATGCTGTGTTCTTCTCGGTGCATTCCATCAGGGCACGGGGTGCTGACCTGTTCCAACACTGGTGATGTTAGCTCTCGTCACCTGGTGTGTCTGTCCTTTTTCTTCATCCTAATATCATGATTATTTTCTTGGTAATATAATATAATAGCATTTTGTAAGGAGGTATTCGGAGATTTTAGCAATATCGTGTTCCTCATCAAGCTTCCACCCAGCCTTAGCATCTCTTGGCGATTCCCACCTCAACTGACCCTCTCCATGATGGTCGCCAACACCAAGTCTCTACTTCCATTATCCCTTCCGCATGGATTAGATGGCATTTCATGGTAAAGAGGGGCTCTCCTTCCCATTTATTTATTCTTTTATAGATGTATATTATCTATAAAAACTCATGGTTTCCCATTTTATTCAGTGGGTTGTAATTCCTTACTATTGTTATTTATTCTGATGTTAAAATTGTCCTGATTTGGCCAGTGGGAACTCTTTCAAGCTAGTTCCTGTGTCCTTTTGATATGCCTCCATCTTTCGTTGAGCATTTCCTTACTTTCTTACACAAAAAAGGATTCTAGCCATGTCTTGCACTTTCCCTGCCCTAGCCTTAGAATGAGACATTTTCCCGAGGAATACTGGCACCTTTCAGTAAGAATGTAATTTAGGAACCAAGATCTGGAAAGCAGATGTGCTCATTGCCACTGAGGGGTCATTGCTTCTAGGCACTGTCAGTGGACACAGCTAGGAGACACACACACACACACACACACATATACACTGTCTTAGTCCGTTTGTGCTGCTATAACAAAATACCATAGACTGGGTAATTTCTCTAGGACAGATATTTATTTTCTCACAGTTACGGAGGCTGAGAAGTCCAAGATCCAGGCACCAGCAGGTTTGGTTGTCTGGTGAGTGCTGCTCTCTGCTTCCAAGGTGGCACCTTGTTGCAGTCTCCTCTGGAGGGGAGGAGCGCTGTGTCCTCACACAGCAGGAGGTGGAAGGTGGAAGGCCCAACCTGCCTGAAACCTCTTTTATAAGGGCCTTAATCCCGTTCACAAGGGAGAAGCCCTTGTGACCTGATCAACTCTTAAAGACCCCACCCCTTAATACCATCATATTGGCCATGAAGTTTCAATGCCTGAATTTTGGAGGGAACACATTCAAACCTTAGCACATACTTAATCACAAATATATGAAGGCACTCAAACATCGATATCTATTTTTATCTGTGTGTATATTATATGGTATCCAACTGTCTATAAAAGTATACATCTCAATATCTAGATGTACATACATGTATATTGATATTTCCATAATACACATCTACCTAATAAACCAAGTGTTCATACTAGTATCACCAAATTCCAACTGAAAGAACTCAGAGTTCTTTGCAGTCATTCTCCTTTCCTTGACTGTAAATACCAGAATTCTTCATCAGTGAATCACTGACCCCCATTGGCCTCAGGTATTCTCATATTCGTTCTATCAATTCACTTAGTTTTTCAGTGAACACACTCCCCCAACCCCTCTCAGGCGCCTGCACACATGCTGCCCC
>CAUYSK010033917.1:0-23476 GCA_963575035.1 Avahi laniger | reverse complement strand
CCCGGCTAATTTTTTCTATATATTTTTATATTTTACTAATAATTCCTCATTGTCTATTTCTTAATATATGTTATTTTACCCTTTTAATTACTAATAAGTTATAATAAAATAATAATTCAGTTTTTTTTTTTTTTTTTTTTTTTTTTTTTTGAGACAGAATCTCACTTTCTTGCCCTGGCTAGAGTGAGTGCCCTGGCGTCAAGCCTAGCTCACAGCAACCTCAGACTCCTGGGCTCAAGCGATCCTCCTGCCTCAGCCTCCCGAGTAGCTGGGACTACAGGCATGTGCCACCATGCCCGGGTAATTTTTTCTATATATATATATATTTTTAGTTGTCCAGATCATGTCTTTCTATTTTTTAGTAGAGACGGGGTCTTGCTTTCACAGTCCATGATCTTACCCCTGTGTTCACCAGCAGCCTGGAGGTAGGCTTTGTTTTGCGGATTGGGAACCAAGTCAAGTTGCTGGTTTGGGGGTAGCAAACGCCGTTGTAGAGAAATGCGTATCTTCAGTCTTGCGCGGCCTCTGAGTTCAGTAAGCTAGGTGAGCGCGTGTGCCTAATCTGGGTGGCGGTTTCTGAGCAGGAGAGTGACGTGATCTGGGCTGGGTTTAAGAAGATCACTGCTGGGCATAGAATGGGTGTGAGACCAAGGCTAAGGAGCCCAGAGAAGAAGCGATTTGGCACCTGCTGTGCTTCTGTGTGGCAGGCCTGTGCGGGTGTGGCCTTGTCAGGAGGTGGGGCAGGTGGCAGGAGCCATGTGAGGAAGGAGGGGCTAGGACAGGTGGGCAGTGATCAGTTGTGGGGGGCTTTGATCGGTTATCAGTGGCGTGCAGCTTGAAACCTGATCATGCATTAACAAAAGTAGAAAAGTCTGGGCTGTCTGGGCTGGATAAGGGGATTCTGGTGAGTTGGGGACCCCAAGGGACACCCATGACGGAGCTCACAGCAGGAGCCTGGAAATTTGGGTGCAGCCATCTGGAAACGGAGATTCCTGCAGAAGTGCCACTGCACCAGAGGGGCCCTGTCTGCCTCCGCCCCCACCTCGTGTTGGGGTGCATCCTTCAGCCCCTGCTCACAGCACAGACCGGCAGGCGCCCCGAGAAGCAGTGGCTAAGTAGTTCACCCCAGGTTGCCTGCCTACTCTATGTGTCACTGGCACTTGAAGCAGTGTTTTTGAACAAGAAAAAAATATTCTTTGAACCACATGGATAATTACGCAGTTTCAAAAAGCATATGCTGGCAGAAGAATAAAAATGTTGCGGAGAGATCAGAGAGGTAACCAGACGATTTTGTGGCATCGAAAGCTTGCGTTGCTCAAGTATGAAAGTGTTAGCGTTGGGGAGGTGCCCTAAGGGGCCGAGGAGTTTATTACCATCAAATGCTTCCAGCACCAAGTCTCCCGACTCCGGCTGACAGGAGGGAGGGAAGCGGGTGAAGGAGCCGTCCGGCCAAGCCGTCATTCTGGCTTCCAGCCCCCGACAAGCCCTGAGCTGCAAATGTAGTGACTCAGACGACATCAGTGATCGCTTTCCCTTTACAGGTTAGGAAACTGTGGTCTGTTCTGAGAGGCAGGTTGCTGTGAAAGGTGTTTATTATCCTCGAAGAGGAAGCTGAATTTAAGATCCTTTTAATTGGCACCTGCCTCATCTCCATTGACTGTTTTTTGCTGAGATGCGTATTTTTGTCGCGCTCCAATTTATCCCTAAGATTGCTTATTTTGTCAGGTTCGCTCTGGCAAACGTTTATTCACCGTGGGCTGTGTCTGGCTGTGTGCTACTCTGCAGAGGATGGGATGGGAAGGTGACAGAGGGAGGAGGGAGCTAATTGCTGAGCTCCGGCAGGTGTGTCAATAGGCTCTTCTTGCTGTGATTTCTGCCCAGATCGTCTTTTCCCCAGATCTTTGCATGCCCTGCTCTTTTTTATTCTTGTCTCAAGCTAAACGTCACTTCTTCCGAGAAGCCCTCCCTGACCACCCTAGTAAGGGTTGCCCCTGTCCCCACTTCAGTTACCAGCTCTCCCATTATACCATTTTGTTTTCTTGAGGGCAGGTTTCCTTCAAGTATTTGTCTGTGTGCTAACTGTCCTTGTCTCCACACTGGAGTGTAAGTTCCTTGGGGGCAGGGACTCTGTCTTGCTCACTACCCTGTCCTCGGGCAGCTCTGGCACTGTAGTGGGTCCTCAGGAAGTATTTGTCCCAGGAATGATTGCATCTGATTTTCTCAGCAGTTCTGGAGAGGCGGTGTTTTCACATCACTCATAGAAGAGGAAACGGAGGCTCCATGGGCCACAGTGGTTTGCCTGGATTCTCATCGCCAGCAAATCTCGTGCTGGAATTTGAGCTTGAGTCTGTTGGCCTCCTGTGCCCTCTTTAACATGCCGCCCATCCCAGTGGGACCTAATTCCTGCCCTCAGGGACTCTGCCCTGCCAGGAAGAGACAAAGGAATGAACAACTCTCCTGTGAGACAACAACAGAACAGGGGCCTGACAGAGCCAGCAGAAATGCAGTGGGGGTTCAAGGGCACAACAATTCCATTAGTTGAGGATGTGAGCAACGGCTTTGTGGAGCGGAGGCATTTAAACAAGACCTTGAAATGCAGTGTGGATGGGAGTTTTTGAGGATAAGGGAGGACATTCTACTTAACAGCAACAGCAAAAACACAGAGGTGGAAACGTGAAGGGAGTTGCAGGGAAGGTTGAGCAGTCTGGCTCAGCTTGGTGGAGAGGGGCAACAGGGACGTCTAAAAGGGGAGGTGGGGACCGGATCCTTCTCGGTGATACCCAGGCTGCAGATGGTGGGTTCAGTCTGTTTTTAAAATTTTTTTAATTATTATGGGTACATGATAGTTGTACACATTTATGCACCACACATGAAATTTTGATATAAACCTACAACGTGTAATGATCAAATCAGGATAATTGAGATAGCCATCACCTCAAGTCTTCATCATTTCTTTGTATTAAGAGCATTCTAATTCTACTCTTTATTTTATTTTATTTTTTTTAGACAAGGTCTCACTCTATTGCCCAGGCTAGAGTGCAGTGGCGTCATCACAGCTCACTGCAACCTCAACCTCCTGGGCTCAAGTGATCCTCCTGCCTCGGCCTCCCAAGTAGCTGGGACTACATGCACATGCTACCATGCCCAGCTAATTTCTCTGTTTTTTGTAGAGACAGGGTCTCATTCTTGCTCAGGCTGGTTTTGAACTCCTGAGCTCAAATGATGTTTCCACCTCAGCCTCCCAGAGTGCTAGGGTTACAGGCGTGAGCCACCACGTCCAGCCTCAAATGCTGGATCTTATTCCTTCTATCTAACTGTATTTTTGTGCCCATTAACATCCCATCTTTATCCCACATTCCCTCCTACCCTTCCCAGCCTCTGGTAACCATCATTTTATTCTCTCTCTCCACGAGTTCAATTATTTTTAGCTCCCACATACGAGTGAGAACTTAACGATATTTGTCTTTCTGTGCCTGGCTTATTTCACATAACATATGTTCTCCAGTTCCATCCATGCTGTTGCAAATGACAGGATTTCGTTCTTTTTTATGGTTGAGTAATATTTCATTGTGCATATGTACCACATTTTCCTTATCCATTCATCTGTTAATGGGCACTTACGTTGATCCTGTATCTTGGCTGTTGTGAATAGTGCTGCAATAAACATGGGAGTACACACATCTCTTTGATATACTCATTTCCTTTCTTTTGGACATATACCCACAGTGGGATTCCTGGGTCATATGGTAGTTGTGGTCTTAGTGCTGTGAGGACCGTCCACGCTGTTCTCCATAGTGGCTGTGCTAATTTACATTCCCACCCACAGCGTAGAAGTTCTCCCTTTCTCCGCATTCTCACCAGCGTTCATTATTGCCTGTCTTTTTGATAAAAAGCCATTTTAGCAGGAGTGGGATGATATCTCAGTGTAGTTTAATTTGCATTTCTCTGGTGATTAGTGATACTGAGCATTTTCTCATACACTTGTTGGCTATTTGTTGGCATGGAGATTCTTGAATGGGATAACGACATCCTGGGAAGAGGTATTCAGGTACCCTGGATGGAAGGGTGAGGACAGGGTTCGCAGGGCAGGGTGAGGGATTCTCAGTGAAGATACAGCCACCACCATTGTCAAGGTGGATTCCAGGGCTACAAAGCTGGTTCCTTTCAGGTTACAGTAAAATCATATTAGAATAATTACGCCTTTGTTGTAGTATGGTTCTTACTGGGAACTCAGACCTTAGATGAATATTAGCTCATTCTTTTCTTCATCGCCTGGAAGGGCGTGTGTACCCCTATTTCACAGAGGGGGATCCTGAGACCAAGCTTCCTGGTAGTGAGGGCTGAAATTACGCCCAGAGCGTGGCCCAGCGCCGTGCTAGGTGCAGGGGTCGTGGCGGGAGGACACACACCCCCCCACACAAGCTCATCCCTCATGGATCCTGGGGGCAAGTCCTGGTGTTCGCCAGCCAGGAGAAGACAGTCCAGGTCATGCACTAAGGCGCGTGTCCTGAGATTTGAGGTGGGCGCCCTTCCTGGAGGAGGTGGGGCAGGCTGGTGAGCAGAGAGGAGAGGGAAGGGTGTTCCAGACTGTGGGAAGGCAGGAGCCCATGTGGTGGCGGGCGAGCTTGGGGAGTGGCAGGCGGGTGAGGTGGGCCATGCCAGCTGGCCAGTGGTGTTTGTCCAGGTCACACGTGGAGCACAAGACGCTGGTTGGAGGCGTTTGTTACTGCATCCTGGGTCCCATCAGTCATCCACCTGTGAGCTCAGGAGGCCCAGTGACTGCTGGGAGAAAGCATTCCTTATCGTATGAAACCCTGAAAGACCGTTGATGAGAAACAGTGCTGTGAAAATCTGGTGAGTCACTGACTGCAGCCCCGTGGCACCCAGGGCGCTGCCTCGGCTCGGCAAATGCAGCCTCCCCAGCTCTCTGCTGCGGCTCCCTGGCCCCCGCCCTGCCCTGGGCTAAGTCAGTTGTCTGGTGTCTCATCACCCCCAGAGATGCCCATTTGTTCTTTGGGAGTAGTTTCATGTGTTCCATACTTGGAGAGACACAGGCTGAATTCATTCTCTAC
This sequence comes from Avahi laniger, assembly GCA_963575035.1. NCBI lineage: Eukaryota > Metazoa > Chordata > Mammalia > Primates > Indriidae > Avahi > Avahi laniger. The sequence continues at coordinate 18,404 of CAUYSK010033917.1, read as the reverse complement.
ATTTTACAAATAGGGAGCTCGAGGCCCCACGAGTGACCTGCCCAAGGTCACTTGATGGGTTAAGGGCAGCGGAAGATCAGAATCCAGACCTCCAGACTTGCTCTGCAGGGCAATGTCTTCAAGAAGTCAAACACCATCCTTTCCTTACTGTGTGACTTGGAGCAAATTCTTAACCACTCTGGGCCTTAGTTTCCTTATCTGCAAAAGGGGACTGATAATAATCCCCTCCCTTGGAGGTTGTTGTCAGGATTAGACAAAGAGATGCTTGATCATTGTGGACTGCTATTATTCTTGTAGAAGACCTCAGGGCCTGCCCAGTCCTCTCCAAGGTCTGGCTTGGCCATGTGGCCTCTGCTCGGACCAGCTGTGGTCTTCTCAGAGCTGTTGGTGGCCACACTGTCAGCATCATCCTGGCAGCTGTTTCCATTCCCTTTTGTACCTATGTGTTTGTGATGAGTCATCAATGAAATCAAAATAATTTAATGTCTCAATTTGGTGACTATGTGTCATTTGACTGTATTCTATTTTGGGTTCACTTTTGATTTAAATTAAATACAGGATTGTTTTTTTTTTCTCTTTTCTTTTTTTGAGACAGGGTTTTAAGCTGTTACCCAGCCTGGGGTACAGTGGCATCATCATAGCTTACTACAACCTAAAACTCCTTGGCTCAAGTGATCCTCCTGCCTCAGCCTCCTGAGTAGCTGAGTCTATGGGCAGATGCTGCCATGCCTGGCTAATTTTTCTATTTTTTGTAGAGACAAGGTCTTGCTATTTTGCCCAGGCTAATCTCAAACTCCTGGCCTCAAGTGATCCTCCTGCCTTGGCCTCCCAAAGTGCTAAGATTATAGGCACGAGCCACTGTACCCAGCAGCCTAAGCATGTTTTTTATTAAAGTGGTTGACTGGCTTGCCAGGATGCAGCAGGGATTTTTTTTTGTTTGTTTTCAGATAGGATCTCACTCTGCCGACTGGCTAGAGGCCAGTGGTATCACAGCTCACTGCAGCCTTGAACTCTTGGGCCCAAGAGATCCTCCCACCTCAGCCTCCTAAGTAATTGGGACTACAGGTGCTCATCACCACGCTCATCTAATTTTTATAAGTTTTTTATAGAGATGGGATCTCTCTATATTGCTTAGGCTCGTCTCGAACTCCTGACCTCAAACAATCTTCCCTCGGCCTCCCAAAGTGCTGGGATTGCAGATGTGAGCACGTGTGCCTGGCCTAGCCTTGTAGATGTTTTCTTTCATATTCAGAACCACCTGTTAATTATATCATCTTGTTCTCATTTCTTTTTGAGGGATATTCAAATACCATCCGATTCACATTTTAAGGTATATAATTCGGTGGTTTTTCGTATACTCACAAGGTTATGTAACCATTGCCACTATCTGATTCTAAAACATTTTCCTCACTCCCCACGAAATCCTGTAACCAATTAGCAATCACTCCCCATTTCCCTACTCCCCCGTCGCCTGGCTACCGCTAATCTACTTTCTGCCTCTATAGATTTGCCTGTTCTGCACATTTCATGTATATGGAATCGCACAGTACTTGTCTTTTTGTGACTGTCTTCTTTCACTTAGCAGAATGTTGTCACAGTTCATCCATGTCGTATCCTGTGTCAGAATTTCATTCCTTTTCATGGCTGAATACTATTCCATCGCATAGAGATACCACGTGTCCTTTAGCTGCTCATCAGTTGATGGACATTTGGGTTGTTTCCACTTTCAGGCTATTGTGAGTGATGCTGCTATGAACATTCGTGTACCAGATTTTGTATGAGCTCTCGTTCTCGCTTTACTGAAGAGGAAACTGAGGCTGGGGTTAAGGAACTTGCCTGAGGTCCCACAGCGAGAAGGAGCTGGCCCAAGAAAAACTTCAGTTTGGATCCTGAGGAAGAGATCTACCTTTTTAGGTCTCCGTCTCTTCTTGTGTGGTTAGAATGTGTCCTGAGTGTTTGAGCGCGACGGCCGCTGGCCGGAGGGCCCAATGCGCAGCTCTGTTCTCTGAGGCAGACTCTCTGCAGTAACGTTGTTTCTTAGAGAGGTTAGGGCTTCCGCCGCAGGTCAGTGAGAGAGCACCTCTGAGATTCAGGAGCCGTGTGGGCAGCATTTGTCGGGAGGGGGTGTCCGCTGCGCTCCCCATCAGCCCCGGCGAGCTTGGCCCTGGCGGGATGTGTTTCCCAGACAACACCCGTGTCCCCTGACCAGCCTTCTTGGCATTAGAGAGAAACGTTCCCCAACGGTAGCTGGATGTTAGGAATGCTACTTTCTTTAAACTGAGAGTATTTCCTAGAAGTCATAAGTGCCTGTTGCAAAACTCTCACCCAGTAAATAGTGTATGAAGTAGAAAGTGAAAGAAAAAACCCCACCCACTGACACATTCAAGTCCCCGCGTCCCAGAAGATGCCTCTCCCTGAGATGCCTTTCTGCCCTTCTCTCCCCAGCTACCCTCCCGGGCCCAGTGTAAGTGCTAAAGTGGTGGAATGTTCTGGACTTCTGTGGTCCTCGGTGGTTGAGCTCTACCTCCTGTGACCTTTTCTCTGTGGGTGACGTGACTCAGGGAGCAGGCTGGGAAACACTGCTCTAGAGCAGGAGTCAAACACCGGAAAATTCCCCCACAGACCTGGCAGTAGTTGTCTCTGGGGAAAGGGATTTGTCAAGAGGGAGCAGGGCCTGGCTGCTTTTGTCTTGAGACTTTCAGAGCTGGTCAGGTCTGTAAACACTGTGCACAGATTGCTTTGTTAAAGTAACGCCGAATCGTGCCCAGCGATGGGTGGCACGGCGCTTTGGTGAGTAGCTGTTTTGCTCACTCTCTGAACTCTGCGTGTCTCTGCTTTGGAGACCAAGTGCAATTTCAGAGACTGGCAGCCCCAGGCACGGGAGGCCCAGCTGGGCATGTTGGTGCTGTTCTCAGTTCTGCTTCCTACACCAAGATGCCAACGCTGAGCCCCCAGCTCTTGAGTACACCTGGAGGTGCTGAGAGGGTCATCGTCTGGAAGGGGGTTCTCGCTCTGGGCCCAGTAGGCCCAGATCTCAGTTTTCATTCTCATGTTCCAGAAAAATCTCTTTTTTCTACTCTAGCCTCTGGAATAAAAGCCCTATCCCACCCTGGTCCTCCATTCTGATGCCTGCCCACAATCCCACGTCTTACCCTGTTAAACTGAGCTCTCGCAGGGTTTGAATTGCCTGGGTTCGAATTCCAACTCTTCTCTCTACCCACTGTGCCTTAGTTTCCACAGTGGCAAATGGGGATGGACGGAGAAGTACCCACCTCAGGGCATTGTCGGGAGGCTGTGTATAGTGCTCAGAAGGATCTCAAGCACATAGTAAGTGTCAGACAAGGGTAAGCTGTTATCATATTGCTGCTTCTTTTAAAGACTGCCTTCTGCCCATGGTAGGAAGAGTTAGCCTAGTGTGGCATAGACTAATGGAATGCCAAGGAAAGACCACCGGCCTTGGCGTTGGCTGCCCGGGGTTCAGATCCCAGCTTTATGGTCACCAACAACGTGAGGCGGAGTAGCCCACTTCACCACGCCTCTTATCCCCCATCACGGTGTATGTTCGAGCCCGTTCTAAGGAAAGGAAGATTCCAGAATGTTTACCTGTAGCTTGCAGCCGCTCCTCTTTAACAGGAGTGTTGCCTAAAGAGCCTTTGCTTCGTAGACTCACAGAGTCACGGCACGTCCAGCTTGGTTCAGACCCCCAAAATCAGCTAGTCCAAACCCTCACTTTGCAGACAAGGGGACAAAGCCCATGGAGAAGCTGTTTCCCTGAGACCCCACGGCTGATAGTGGAGGGGCCGGGATGAGAACTTGAGCTCAGGGATGCTTCCACACTGAGGGTCACGTACGCCTCATGCGAGCCAGGAATGTGGACAAAGCAAGAGAGAAGAATGCAGGGCCTCTTTCTCCGTGGCCATGTGCTGAAATGGTCTGCCCTGCGGGGAAGCAGGGCGCGCACAGGGCGAACAAGCTTTCCTTGTGCCCACGGGCTGTACTCAGGGCAGAGCAGCGGCTCTCAGTGAAGGGGAGTCACTGTCATTAGCACCCGTTATCATCATCAATCCGGGCAGGGTAACCACAGCTGGAGGAGGCCTGTGCCCCCCATGCCAGTGCCGCTCAAGCATCAGAACCCCCTGGAGGGCTGGTTAAAACACAGGTGCCTGGGCCCCACCCCCAGAGTTTCTGATTGTGTGGATCTGGGTTGGGGCCTGAGAATTTATATTTCTAATAGGTTCTGGGGTGATGCTGATCTGTGGGCCTGGGAACCCCACTTTGAGAACCATGGCGCTGGATAAGTGTGGTCCTTGGACCTGCCTGGTAGCAATGCGGCACCTTAGGCCCCGCCTCAGACCTGTGGCACCAGAATCTGCGCGTTAGCAGGTGACTCGTTGGCGCAGTGTAGTTTGAGAGGCAGTGGGATGGTGCACGTTAGAGTCATGCGGGGAGCTCTCATCCTCCCCCACCGCCAAGCCCCAGACCTACTAGTTAAGTCAGAGTTTCTGGGACTGAGGCCTCGGCATCAGGACTCTATAGAGCTCCCCAGTGTGTGGCCGGGTCAGAGCACCGCCATCCGGAGTCCCCCATGGCAGCTGGGAGGGGTCTCGGAGATGATCAGCTACAACCCTGGCGTTTTACTGAGATAAACACCGAGGGCATAGAGCCAAAACATCCTGCCCAGAGTCCCACAGCCAATAAGCGACAAATCCAGGCTCCGGAAACTCAGGTAATTCTTTCACCAGCTCTTTCAATCTAAGTCCCCGCTTGTATCGCTCCATGGTAATGCAATGGACCAGTGGTCTCGGGACTGCGCTGTAAATCGTGGAAGATCTGCTCACTGGAAACACACCTCCCACTTTGTTTCCACGTGGCAGACTGTCCATACTCTAGGGAGGCAGTGCCACGTGGTGGCTCGTGGCATGTGCTCAAGGCCGGCTCTACTGCTCACCCAAGGCCCACAGCTCTGCGCCTCGGTTCCTCCTCTATAAGACAGCGGTGGTAATAACAGTGCCCATCTAATGGGGGTGTCGTGAGGATTCGATGAACTAAGGCATGACAACGCTGAGATCACTAACTTGCAGGTAGGAACCACTTTGCACATATTTTTTATTACTTCATTAAGTGGGTGACCTTGAATAAGTCATGTGACTGAGAAAATTGTTGAACTTTTCTGTGACTCAGTTTCCTCATCTGTTAATAGGAGTCAGCATACAAGTGGCCTTATAGGGTGTTGTGAGGAGTAGAGAGAATACAGAGAATAGAGAGAAGCCTCAACACAATTTCTGGTATACAGCTGGCGTCATTCAGTGGTGGCTGCAGATGTGTGTTGGAGACTGAGAGCCTGCATGGGAGAACGTTCTGGCCGGGCCAGAGTCTGGGCTGGATTGGTCTTAACGGAAGTATCCAGAACAATGGGGATTGAGGGTTCTGGGGATGGTTTCGCCTGGAGAGAAATTTACAATGTTCCGTGGTTGCCAGTGGTGGGGGGAGGGGAAAACGGAGGGTTTGATGGGTACAGAGGTTCAGTTGTGTAAGATGCAAGTCCTGGAGGTTGGTTGCACAACAGCGTGACTATACTTGTGAACTATACATGTAAAAACGGTTAAGATGGTAAATATTTTTTAAAGACTTAATTTTTAAAGAGCAGTTTTAGGTTCACAGCACGATTGATAGGAAAGTATAGAGATTTCTTAATACACTCCCCGCCCACTCACATGGGCACAGCCTCCCCCATTATCAACATCCCGCACCAGAGTGGAATTTGTCACAGCGGATGAGCCTACGTCGCCGCGTCATTATCACCCAAAGTCCATAGTTTACATTAGAGTTCACTGAGGGTGTTGCCCTTTCCGTAGGCTTGGACGAGCGTCTAGCAATGTGCACCCACCATTGCAGTAGCGTAGTATTTTCACTGCCTTAAAAACCCTTTGTGCTCTGCCTGTTCATCCTTCCCTGGCAACCCTGATGAGATAGATTTTATGTGTATTTTACCACAATTAAAAAGAAAAAAATTTTTCATGTCCTTCATTGTCATTTGTGTAAAGGATTGCCATGCAGAAGAGGGGGCCATATACTACATGTGACCCGTGAGGGCGGCCGGTGGGTGGAGGGAGGGTGGCAGTTATTAACGTGGTCCGTGAAAGAATTCTCTAGCAGTTAAAACTGTTCCGTGGAAGAGGGAATGAGCCTCCATCACCGGTGTTCGAGGAGACCTCTCTGAGCTCCGGTGGAGACCCTGACAGATCTTCAGCTCTTAGGTGGGCGGCTGCCTTACTCAGAGTCTCCCGAGTTTGCCTGTTGATAACAAGCATCTGCGGATACTTGCTAAAAACGCTCCCTGGCACCATCCCAGACCCTCTGAGGCAAACTGTCTGGGCAGGGTGCAAGGACCAGCCTCTCCAGATGATTCTTACTGGGAGGTTTGGGAAACGTGGGAAACACCCCTTGTCTCCTTCTAACCCTGAGATTCCATGAAGATTCCAAGTGGGAGCAGGTCCCGCTGGCCACGGATTTCCTCTGGTGCACTCGGGAGCCTTACTCCTTGGCCACAAACCCACGTGCCCCCCAGCCTAAGCCCCCGACACCCTCACCTGTGGGCCCTGTGACTTGGTTGCAGGGGCTCCGTGACCCTCTGTGCTTCCCACTTTTGGGCCCCGTCACCAGGCCCACCTCTCGGCAGGGACGGTCAGGGGTCATAGTTCTGTTTTTCTAAGTCGCACAGCTAGCTGGACCCAGTGCTCTGACTTCAACCTGAATGTTCTGCCTACTTTTGAATTTTGCTTGTTCTGACTTGGTTCTGCCCACCAGTCACTGTTCATTAGGCGTTTGATGGAAGTAATGAGATTAGCTTTAATAAAGGACCTGAGTGATTTGAATAAAAGGCTTCTCTATTAACACAAAGTACTGTTCTCATTAAGAGGTTTGGGGACATGCAGTTTGGACTTCCTGCAATAATAATTATAATTATTAGGATCAGTATGTCTGTGTTTATTGTGCTGTGTTCCCTGAAGGATCTTCTGTTTTCTGCAGCCCAGAGAGCAGCTGGGGGTGCTGGGGAAAGGCGTGTTTGTGTCCAGCTGTCATCACATGTTGACGCACAAGCCCAGCGTCACTCCTCATAGTTGATTACCCCCCACCCCAACCCCCTTGCTGGGCGGTGCATGCTAGGCTCTGTGGATGTGCACCACCAAGTAGCACTAAATGATTCCAAAGCCAAGAGACTTCCTTTCTGAGTGTTCGTGCCGTAAGGGTGAAGCTCTCAGCAACTGCAGGAGAAGGCAGAGCTCGAACATGGGGTCCCAGACGGGTGATGGTCTTTGGGGCCTTTGCTCAGGCCGTGACTCACCCCTGGGTCGCCTTCTCTCTCTCCTCTCTGTAGGGTGACCCGAAACGTCCCAATTTGCCTAGGACTGAGGAGGGGTTCCCAGGATGCAGGATTCTCAATGCTAAAAGTAGGAAAGTCCCGAGCAAACTACCCGCTGGCCCCCGCTTGAATCTTAGGTCTGAAATTTTTGCGTTCAGATTCTTTGGCCCCATCACCCATGGGGGCTTTTCTCTTCTGCGAACAGGTATAATGAGTATAGATGGTGCCCAGCCTCTGAGTTAGACCTGCAGAGGAATTTCCTGAGAACCAAAGGTGACTGGCTCATGTAGAAGGCTGTGGGCCTCCTTTCCCCAGAGGTATTGAGGGGGATTGAGAGCTCTGAACTGGAAAGGCCTAAGGAGTTTGTAGCCAAGGCCCTGGTTTCCCATTGGCGAGCTCAAAATAGACTCCCCTTTCTCTGGCCTGTCCTTGAAGCAGGCACCTGAGCATGTTGTTGACTCAAGGGGCAGTATAGCAGAGTGGTTAGGACCCCTGGCTTCCCGACTGGCCTAATCTGGGTCCAAATCTTATCCGTCCCCTACTTTTAGCTGTATGACCTTGGGCAAGTCACTTAATTGCGGTTTCCTCATGTGTAGAGAGGGGAAATTCTTACAACATTGCACATGTGAAATAGTAAATGGTATTGTTTATGGTTGTCATTATTATTATTATTATTTTTTGGAAACAGTTTCTCATTCTGTCACCCAGGCTAGAGTGCAGTAGCATCATCATAGCTCACAGCAACTTGAAACTCCTGGGCTCAAGTGATCCTCCTCCCTCAGTCTCCCAAGTAGCTGGGACTATAGGTGCTCATCACCATGCCCAGCTAATTTTTAAATTTTTTTTGTAGAGATGGGGTCTCACTATGTTGCTCAGGCTGGTCTCGAGCTCCTAACCTCAAGCAGCCCTCCTGCCTTGGCCTCCCAAAGTGCTGGGATTACAGGCATGAGCCACTGCGCCTGTCTGTGGTTATTATCTCAATCTCGCAGGGCAGGGACATGAAGTATATTGCTCCTGTGTACAGATGGGAATATGACTGGGCAAAGTTGAGGTTTGTTCGAGGATGTCTGGGTACCCGGATCTCCGTATTCTTGTCCCAGGGACCATGGAGATCATGGGCCTCTCCTCTCAGCAGGCCAAGAGTCCACACGCTGAGTTAGTGGCTGGTGATGTGGCTGGAATGAGAGGTGTTTGCATCACATCCCAGCAGGACTCTTTTGCGGGACTCCTGGGTGGCCATTGCCACTGGTGGCAGCCAGACTGCGCTGAGTAAGAGCTTTGTGGTGCATCCCTCCCACAGGCACGCCAGCCTCTGGTAAGGGGTCATAGAATGGAAGGAACAGATGGAATCCCCAGGAACGAAAAAAATCACAGGAAAGTCACAGGACACAATGTATATCAGTGCCTGGCGCACAGTAGGGCCTTGATAGCTATTTGTAGAGAATAAATGAAAGAAGCAGGCATTGGGGGCGGCATTCTGGGCCCTCGGCATCCTCCAGTGTCAGGGCGATATGTCCTGTGTGTGTTGGCCAGTGATGCATCAGAAGGCCCGTGCGTCGCCTGACTCAGAGCCTGGAAGAGTGGGCAGTGTACGAGTGGGCTGGGCATTTCTGGGCTGATCTCCTCGGGGAAGACAGGCTGCTTTGAGGACCCTCTGGAGTAACTTGCAGGGCTTCATGGCTTTGTGTCTCTTCTCCCCTGGCCGTGAGCGCTTTCTCTCCCCTCTGTGGGGAGCAGGGGTGCCTGTGTCCTGGCAGCTCCGTCTCCCAGCTCTGGCGTCCTGCGCAGGTGTCCTGAGTTTCTTGGGTCTACTTGCTTCTGTTTCTCTTGTTGATGAGGAGCTGGCTGCCTTTAATTCATCCTTGAATTGTTTAAGTTATTTTTTCCAATAAAAGTTAATTCTATGATAAATTAATTTTTTTATTTTAAAAGTAAAGTAGTACTATTTATACACTTGGCAAATGGTTTCATATAAATATATAGTGGTATTTTACTTATTTTATATAGAATAAACAAACATCAGGACTATAAATAGTAACCCGTTGCTCAAATCCTCTGAAATCACCACTGTTAACATTCAAGTTATTTCCGAGGCATGCATACTTTTTTACCTAGTTGGAATGACAGTGTGCATATGATTTTTATATTCTGGTTCAAAAAAGCACCACCTAAACTCTATAATATGAGCTATTAAACATGAAAGTGGTATTATTTAAGGAGCTCTACCCAACCATTGGAAGAGAAGAAGAAAGATAGTGAGACATGAACAGCATTTTCCACAAGGGGAACGAAAATAGTTAATTAACCAGGAAAGATAATCAGTCTCATTATTGAAAGTATTAGAAATTAAAGCAAGGGATACCATTTCCCTTCATCATATTAGCAAGTTTTTTTTTTAATGATCCTATTACTTATTAGATAGGATATATGTAAATTGGCATAAATATTCTGGAAAGTAATTTGGTAACAGATATCAGAAGCTATATATTTGTTTACTAATTATACTTTTTCCTTTGTGAATATCTTTCTTTCTTTCTCAAGTGGTCTTAATTTTTTCTTTATTCAATTATATCGAACATTTTTGGTAATAAAGAGAACTGCTGTGTTTGTTTTTTGAGACAGAGTCTCACTCTGTCACCCGGCTGGAGATGTGTGGTGGCGTCATCCTAGCTCACAGCAATCTCCAACTCCTGGGCTCAAGTGATCTTCCTGCCTCAGCCTCCCGAGTACTGGGATTATAGGCTTGCACCACCATGCCCAGCTAATTTTTCTATTTTTAGTAGAGATGGGGTCTCGCTCTTGCCCAGGCTGGTCTTGAACTCCTGAGCACAAACAATACTCCCGCCTCGGCCTGCCGGAGTGCTAGGATTACAGGTGTGAGCCACCACACCTGGCCAAGAGACCTCTTTATATATTCTATTTACAGATCCTTTTTCACAGTCTGTTGCCTGCCTTATTTTTCTTTAAGTGTTTTACAATTTTTTATGCAGTTAGGTTTGTTGATCTGTTACCTTGTGATTCTTTTATAGCTCCTAGACTTGGAAAGTCATCCTTGCTTAAGAGGTTGTATAAATGTTCAGTTCTGTTTACTTCTGATTTTTTTTTTGCTTGATTTCAAAAACTATTTGAAGTGTAATTCTATCTAGAGTTTATTTTGATTCTTAGGTTAATCTTCCTCTTTTGTTTTCCTAAAATTGTTAAGTGGTTATTCTGACATCAGTTGATTAACCCTCTCATGCCTCAATTTATTTGTGAAGCCTCCTTTAGTGTTTATTAAATTATGACATATTATTTCTGGACTATACTTTCTGGACTATATATTTTCTTTCTATGATCTATTTTTCCTTTTGCTCTCTTTTTTAATTATTGTAGCTTTATCATATTGGTTATAACATCACCTTCTTTTTTTGAGGATCTTGCTCGCATATTCCCCTAAGTGAATTTTAAAACCATTTAATCAAGTTAGGAAAAAAAAACCTTTTGGGGATTTGGGTAGGAATTACATTAAACAACATAGAAGTCAATTTCTAAAACAAATCAAGATCATTTCAATATTTTGACTTGTCATCAATGACCATGTTATATATCTTCACATATAAATCTGTTTTTAAAAACAGATTTGTAAACTTTTCTACTTTTCTTCATATTGATCAGATACATTTTCCATTATGGTTATTTCTATGTATTTTATAATGTTGCTGTTCGGAATAGGACCTTTATATTTTATTGCTGGTGTATAGGCATACTATTGATTTTTGCATATTTATTTTGATTAGCCACTTTGCTGAGTTCTTTTCGTTTTTTTGTTTTTTGTTTTTTTTTTTTTGAGACAGAGTCTCCCTCTGTTGCCCCGGCTAGGGTGAGTGCCCTGGCGTCAGCCTATCTCACAGCAACCTCACACTCCTGGGCTCAAGCGATCCTCCTGCCTCAGCCTCCCGAGTAGCTGGGACTACAGGCATGCGCCACCATGCCTGGCTAATTTTTTTTTTTATATATTTTTAATTGTCCAATTAATTTCTTTCTATTTTTAGTAGAGACGGGGTCTCGCTCTTGCTCAGGCTAGTTTCGAACTCCTGAGCTCAAACAATCCGCCCACCTCAGCCTCCCAGACAGGCCCACCTAGGGCTAGGATTACAGGCGTGAGCCACCGCGCCCGGCTCCTGCTTAATTCTCTTTATTGCTTGCCTGCTGCTTACAGAATGGAAGCCTTGACCCTTAGTATGGATGGCGTAAAAGGCTGTCTTGCTTTATCTCCTACCTCACACTTGGTAATTTGGCAACAAAGAGCTCCTTGTAGCCCATTTCTCTTGCCCTCCAGGATGGTTTGGGTGTCCTCTTCAGTGCTTCTCGTACAGGAAATGTACTGTGCTGTTTCTGCCATTGCACGTTGTACTTTGTGTTTCTAAGTATTAGTTGACTGCGACACTGGACAGTGAACTTAGCGCAAGAACGTAGTATTCGCCAGAGCTTAGCGTAGTGCCTGGCACTCAGCTTGTGTGATTAAGGAAATGCCCACACATAGTATTCACCTGAATGGATTTTGGAAGGCATTTAGTTTCCTTTAGTGAGTCTAAAATTATTATAACGGTTTCATATATCTGAGAGGAGGCTGCACTGGAAGCAGCATAGCATGGTGGTGAAGGCCCAGCTGACCTGAGGCGAGTTACTTAACCTTTCCTGCCTCCGTGTCTTCATCTATAAAATGGGGTTATAAAAGGAGTTTACTGTGAAGATTACGTGAGAAAATTTAATCTTGGAGCATAAGTGCTTAGTAACACTCTTCCTTTTATTTATTATTATCATATGGTATTCCAGAAAACAGTGTTTTATGAATTTATATTTTAGATTGATTAAGGGAATTGGTATTAAGTGGTTATTTGATGCCTGTTATAAATAGCATCAATGTTTTTGTATTAATAGTTATCCAGGTAGAAGTTCTCAGCATTTTCTTTGACAGCCTTCCCCCCACCGCACCCCTCCAACCCAGATACACGTAGACACACTTAATCAGTTGTTAAGTCTTGTAAATTCTACCAGCAAAATGTCTCTTCTGTTCCAAGCAGTCCTACCCACCTTAGTCAGATGAATCTTCCTGAAGCATAGCTTCAGTCATGTTACTGAATCGTGTAGTGCGAAGCCCACCGCCCACTGAACGAAGTGCTGTGTAGACTCCTGGGCTCAGCTTCTGGTGCCTTTTGCAGAATGGCCCAAGATTCCCTTCTAGCTTTATCTCCAGTTACCCTGCTGGACGGACCTCATGCTCCAGCCAGACGGGGCCACTCTTCATTGCTGCACAGCCCTGCTTTGCTGCCAGTGGGTGAAGTACATTCCTGTCCCCCCAGACTTTGGCTGTTAAAAGTCTACCCTTTAAGACAACGCAAATGCCACCTTCTTAAAGACCTTAAAGGAATCTTTGCAGCCAGATATGTTCCTGCCTTCCTTCCCTGGACCTGCAGAACACCGTCACCTCTCATGGCACAGAGGTTCTGCTTTCGGTCAGTTTTCTGTGTACCTAATTTATCCCTTTTTTGATCACAAGGTCCCCAGGGAAGAGACTGTCTTATTTATCTCTGACCCTTGTGGAAGCCAATATTCTTGACCTTCAGTGCTCGGTAAATATTTGGACTTTGTTCTCGAAATGCTTTTTGTGGAGGAAGAAGACAAATCACAGTTACTGTGTGCAAGTCCCCGTTCTTTCAAGTGTTTTACATGCATTATGCCCTTTCACCCTCTCTGTTGTGCAGTCAGGGATAGACACTGTTAGCATTCCTCTTTTCCAGATGCAGAAACAGACACCTAGAGAAGTTACATAGTTTGCCCAAGGACTGAGACACACACCTAACGGTATTCACAATCATGACCCCTAAGTCCACATAACCTTATAACTGACGTATAACCATTGTGTAACACTTCCCATTTTTCAAAGAATAAACACTCTATACTTGACTGTTCTCCTAAAGAAATTTTCACCCAGTGCCTTCTACTTAATAAATGCTAATAAATGTTGCTCAAATCAATGTGTATAAGGAAAATAAATTATTGGTGCTGTTTCTCCATTGAACTTTTTAATTTGAATTGTGGGAATAGGCAACAACACAATAGGTATAATGAAGCCAGTTACTGGTAGAAATGAGGAGGAACTGTAGATACTGGAGATGTTAGGGAAAAAGGGACTCTGGAAAATACCCTTTTGAACAGTTTATAGGCCTCAGCCCATTTGGATTCATTTTATCTCTAGCCAGTGCACAGAGGAAAGTATTTCCTGGCTTGATTTCTTGACTATTTTCATTGATTCTAAGTAATTTCAGCTTTTTGTTACCACTCCTGGTAAGTTAAACATCTGTGTTTCTGTTGTTTCCTTGAGGGACTGGAGAGTAACATAGTTGTAAATTATCCATGGAAAGTGTTAAGATCCAGAAAAGCACTTTGTTGTTCTATGTTACAGCAGACTGATCACCCTGCTGCTATGCTGACCTCTCCATGAGGTTCATCCGTTTGTGCAGGGAAGAGCCGTGACTTTGGAGTCAGTCAGCCTGGGTCTGAATTCTACTTTTTTGGTTGTATGTACTTGAGTAAGTTACTTAACCCCTCTAAGTTGTTTCCTCTTCTGTAAGATAGATTCATAATAAATATAGGGTAATACAGTGCCTGACACTGTAAATGTTAGTACCTCCAAAGCACTCCCCCATAATTGTAGTGTGAGCCTTTGATTATTTATCTAAACTTCATAATTCCATTATCTTTTTTTCCATCTCCCTTTAATAATTTATCTTCAGAGCTTCTTCTCATTTTTCTAAATACCATGCCCACATGCAGATTAATTATATTTCAGTAAAACGTCTACCAGCATGTTTCTTGTTTTATGCATTCTTGAAAGTTGTATGGCTGTCAGAATTCTGAAAGTTGAACCATGTGCTATACGCACTCTTTTAGAAGGACCCTTTTTTGAGTTTGGCTTTTTTTGAAGCAGAACACACCGGTAATGACTTCCACATTTACCTTCTGTATCTTTACTTCTTTCTGCTGACTGGTTTGCTTGTTCTGATCAGAATCCCGGTAATTGATGTCCACCCAAGAAATTCCTACAGATGTTCCAGCCTCTGTCTAGTCTGGATAGCCAGGGGAAGGTTAAGGTCTTGTAAAATAGCCACCTTCCTAGTCTGTTTCCTATATACCCTGCAGCAGTATTGGCTTTCGGGAAGCTGATTAACCCAGACTGAATTTACCGTCTCTGGGTCTTTGGTCTGGCATACTTTCTTGGTTAATTCACGTGACTTGGCATTTACACATGGACACCTGGGACGATCTCCTTTTGCCTCTAAGGATTAAGTCACACAGTTTGGAGCTAACTTAAAACTATTTTTTTCCCTCATTAATTGGGCCCTGAGCATCTTTCATAAATCAGGAATGTGTCTTGGAAATGTAATTCTCACTAAAATCAGTCCCAAGGGTACTTTTCTATAAAAGCGCATTCTTGTTTGTTCTGTCATAGCACATGCATTTGATGGTTGTAATAATGTTGATAAAAACATGATTGAACAGGAAAGCGTGCCCATTATAAATCAGACAATTCAGTATTAATCCATGTTCAAGGCATACATATAGCTTTATTAAACACGACACCTCTAGGAAAATCTTGCATTTTAAATCAAATGGTCTAGTTCTGCAGTAAATCTGAAAGAATCCTCTATTTAAAAAGATAAATATCGAAACCTGATGTATTCATATAAGTAATTGCTAATGCCAGTGAAATAAATTCAAAGAGTAGAAAAAAACAGGTTCTGATGTTCGCCTGTGGCTCACCCATAGTGTGATACTACACAGGCCAGTGAATTGTGTTTTCATAGAGGATTAACTATTACAATTCACTTTTGACATCCTTTGAGTTTTATCAGGGAGATGGCAGAACTTACTACCATTTATTCAACTCTGTCAGACACTATTAGAGACTTTCCATTTTCCTAGCACAGCAACCCTGTAAGGTGGTTTTCACTCTGCCGCGGGGCAGGTGGAGTAATTGACCTTGGGTCAGAGAGCTCGCTGGTAAGGCCTGGAGCAGCAGTTCCGCCAGGCCTGTCTTCCTGCACCGCTGGTGCTCTTGCCTCGCTGCTCAGCAGGAGATTGCAGCCCTCACTTTTTGGAAGTTGTAGCCTTTCTTTCAGTGTAAGAATGAAGAGTAGTTTGGCACAAGGCTTCTGCGATCTTAAGGACCGGTAACTCTTGTAGCTTCTCATATTCATGCCAGTTGAGTGTGGTACTTAAGTTTTTGCTCATACATCTTGATATAAGTTACGCAAAGTAAAATGGAGTCGCTTTGCAATTTTAACTGATTTTTAGATGTAGATTAAAATTTAGCGCTGATAACTATACTTTAGGCTTATGAATATAGGAGCCTTGTTTAAAATGTTAAGTAAAAAATATTAAATGTAAGCTGGAGCAAGGTCTTAATAATTCTCATATAATAAGTTATTGATAAATAAAATGGGTCGATGGTCTTTTTTTCCCCCTATGATCTTTTATAGAAATATTTCAAAGTGAATTTTTATATGATTGTTTTTGTTCCTCTTCAGACAATGAGCTGTTCTTCCTCCACTGAAAGTCCATTGGCAGTTGCAGCTTTTGCAGAGTTGATTCTGCAGGAGCATGTATCACTTCAACTTGTTCCATTTAGGGGCTAACATCCAAAATGCCTTTCTACCCCAAGACTGCAATAAGATTATATAACCTACTTGTTAATTTCTGATTATTTTGTTCCTAGTTATTTGTGGTGAAGTAAAGCTTTATGATCTGTGGCATGGTGAGAGCAAAGATATTTCTAAGTGAAAAATAAAGTTGTATTAAGCATTAGGAATTGTAACTATAAAGGCCATCAACATGTATCCCCCTTCCCTTACTTACTTAAAAGGTGGTTTAAAGATATGATCCCCAGGCAGGGCGCGGTGGCTCACGCCTGTAATCCTAGCACTCTGGGAGGCTGAGGCGGGCGGATCGTTTGAGCTCAGGAGTTCGAGACCAGCCTGAGCAAGAGCGAGACCCCGGCTCTACCAAAAATAGGAAGAAATTAATTGGATAGCTAAAAATAAATAGAAAAAAAAATTAGCTGAGCATGGTGGCACATGCCTGTAGTCCCAGCTACTCGGGAGGCTGAGGCAGGAGGATCGCTTGAGCCCAGGAGTCCGAGGTTGCTGTGAGCTAGGCTGATGCCACGGCACTCACTCTAGCCTGGACAACAAAGTGAGACTCTGTCTCAAAAAAAAAAAAAAAAAAAAAGA
The DNA here is from genome assembly GCA_963575035.1 of Avahi laniger. Classification (NCBI taxonomy): domain Eukaryota; kingdom Metazoa; phylum Chordata; class Mammalia; order Primates; family Indriidae; genus Avahi; species Avahi laniger. The sequence goes on along the minus strand of CAUYSK010033917.1, from coordinate 1,769 downwards.
TATGGTCCCCAACCCCCCAACCTTGTCTGTGGCCTGTTAGGAACCAGGCCATGCATCACTGCCTGAGTTCTGCCTCCTGGTGCCAAAAAGCTTGGGGACCACTGGCTTAAAGTGTATACTAGTGTACCTCTGTTGGTTGTTATCCTTTTAAATTTGTTATAAAAATCCACTTAGGCATAAGATAAGGCAATATTGTATATATAGTTAGTGGGAGCAAAGTCCTCTGTTCTTCTGTTATTAAAATAGTATCAGATGAACTGTTAAGGAATTGCTCCTTCCTGAAAATGTGTGTTTATCTACTAGCCAGTTTTATGATGTCCTTTTGGGCACCAAGCATGCATTAAATTGCATGGTTAGATTGATTTGGAGTAATTTCTTTCTGAAAGAATATGTGCCAATTCTTTTTCCTCTCCAAAGGAAGAAATGGTTTCAGACCAGGGGCTCTGTGCCTAATGTCAATTCCATAAGGCTCCTCTGTTGTCTTTTCCCTCTCCCTGCCCCCCATAACTGGACTTTGCCATGAGGAAGATGTGTACCTATGATCAGACATTTCTTTACTTTAGGGTTATTTGTCATTTCAGAGAGCACGGACTTTTGAGAACAGGTTTAAGTTGGGGGAGGCAAAGTTATATAAACTGTATTCTTAGTTAAATATTTGCTTCCAGGGAAGGTGAAAAATGCTTTGTACTTTTTCCTTTGGCTTTTTTCCTCCTAAGGAGCTTGTCATGTAACAACAACAAAAAAGTGGCCAAAGGCAGAGAAAACTCTTCTCTTTTCCCTGTTGATTTGTTTTTATTGTAACAGACCTTTCATGTTTTATTGTTGTGAAGTTTAAACCTGGCCTAGAGGTGCCAATCTTTAGTGGAAACAGCTGCAGAGTTGGTGTCCCCTGATCTGATCAGGTGGGACTTTCTTTCTTTGAAGCAACATGTTGCCTTTTAAAAGAGAATTGAGCATGTGAGAACTTGAATCTGTAAAACTCATCAGCAGTTCCTCCATTGTTTATCTCTTAAGGAACTGAGATAGCTAACTTTAAGTAAAACATTGCAATTAAAAGTCATTTTTTCTGAAGAAACTAGTCTTTGTTACTCTGTGTCTTAAAAATACAGAAATGAAGAAAAAAAAATCACCCTTAAGAATTGAAGATAGCCCAATACACTGAGACCATAGAGCACATTCCTTGATAACTCTTTCTTTTGTCCGATCTCGTATTTATACTACAGATAAAGGTTTGTAATAGGAGCAAAACTGGATGGTTGGGCATATATCTGAATTCTAGAGAGTGAAGATTTTCTACTCTGTACTGATTGACGGTGAAGCATTTCTCATCTTTTTGATTGAGCGATACTGGTAGCAGTGGACGTAGCATCATTCTTGGTCTACTACTAGGAAAAGTTGTGCATCAGAGAGCTTTCTTTCCTTGGGGGAAGATAGAAGAGACAAGCATAGAGTCAGAGGGACAAGAAAAATGCTGAAATATTTTCCTTTTGGGCTTTTGATTTCGTTGCCAAAAATTGGCTCCAGATGGAGAAGAGCAAAAGCCCTGATTGTAAGCCATTATGTTTTTACTGGCCTGCCTCCCCATCCCGTTGCCTGGTTTGGAATGTGTAAGCCAGCCCAAATCCTTTACCTCATTTTCTAGTGCCAATTTACTGTCTTGCTCATCTTCCAGCTGCAAGGGGTGAGGCAAGTTGCCCCGAAATTGAATGCTGGGCCATTTTATGAACCAAGCAACAGCAGATTCTTGCCGAGGAGTATCAGTATCAACG
>CAUYSK010033910.1:0-19993 GCA_963575035.1 Avahi laniger | reverse complement strand
CAATTCACAATTGCAAAGATGTGGAAACAGCCCAAGTATCCATCAATATATGAGTGGATTAATAAATTGTGGTATATGTATACCATGGAGTACTATTCAGCTTTAAGAAACAATGGTGACATAGCACCTCTTATATACTCCTGGAAAGGGCTGAAACACATTCTACTAAGCGAGGTATCCCAAGAATGGAAAAATAAGCACCACATGTACTCACCATCAAATTGTTAGTAACGGATCAACACATAAGTGCATATATAAGAATAACATCTATTAGATATTGGGCAGGGGGAGGGGGAGGAGGGAGGAGGGGACGGGTATATGTGTACACAAAGAATGCAATACGCGCCACGCAATAGGATGGACATATTTGAAACCTGGACTGAGGAGGGGAGGGGGGCAAGGGCAACACACGTAACCTAAACATCTGTACCCCCATATTATGCTGAAATAAAAAAAAAACCAAAATATCCAGAATAGGCAATCTATAGACAGAAAATAGATTAGTGGCTGCCTAGGTTGGACTTCAGGGAGAAAGAACAATGGAGTGAAGGGAAAGGCAGAGTGGCTGCTAATGGGTGCAGGGTTCTTCCTGGGGGTTGGTGGCAAAATTCTTCTACAGTTGATTGTGGTGGTTGATTGTGGTGATGGGTTGCGCAAATGTGAATATACTATTAAGAAAAGCCACTGAATTCTACACTTTAAATATGTGAATTACACCGGAATAAAGCTATTATTGAAATCTGAAAAAAAAAAAAAAAGAATGTTAGTGTATTTCACCTAACATTTCTAGTTGTTTTTTAGTAAGAGGGTTTTTTTTTCTTCCAGTATAAATAGTACGGGATATTGATGAAAATGGAAATCTGCCACACAATATTTTTCTTCCTTTGTTTAGAATTTAACTTTAATTTATAGTAAGATTTCCATGTTTATTGATTGAAAAGTCAATTGGTTCTACCAAGGTTCCTCTGAAAGAGAGAACTTTCTTGCTTCTTGCCTCTTCAGTCCTTGTTCTTGCAGGGACCAAGGTTCTTGGCCCCCTAAAGGTTCACTGAAAAATCACTGACATGAGGCAAATTGATTAATAGGAGAAAAAGAATACAAATTTTATTTAACACATACGCATGAGAGCCTTCAGAATGAAGACTCACAGACAGAGGGGAAATTGTCCATTTTTATGTTTAGCTTCAACAAATTATGGACAGCCATGTAGAAATATGATTGGATAAAAAGGGTACGATCTAATGTTAATAGACTGCGGGGGGAAACCCAGCAAGGCCTGTCTGTCTAGATTCTTCTTAGCCTCTCCGAGCATGCATTCCTACCTCCTGGGTGTGGGGCAGGTCCCTCACGGGAATGGGGGTCCTATGACCTACAGTCAAACAAGGTAGGTCAGGTCAGTACGTCATGTGCAGTTTTTACACAGAAAACTTTTAGGTTTTATGGCTGGCTTTTAGGGATAAAGGGGTTCTGGCTTTTGACCCACCTTGAGGACGAGGGATTCTATTTTCTATGACTAGCCTCAGGGGAGAATAAGACTGAGAGACAGGAGGACAGGAAAAGGTTAGAAAAAACCTTTTCCTTCTGAGGCCTTCATTTTAAGGTATGGTTTTCCGAGCCCCAACATTCTCTACAGACAACCACACTCAACTCTTTCTTTTTTTATTTTTTTTTATTTTTATTTTTTTGAGATAGAGTTCTCGCTTTGTTGCCTGGGCTAGAGTGCTGTGGCGTCAGCCTTGCTCACAGCAACCTCACTCTCCTGGCCTCAAGTGATCCTTCTGTCTCAGCCTCCCGAGTAGCTGGGACTACAGGCATGTGCCACCATGCCTGGCTAATTTTTTATATATATTTTTAGTCGTTCAATTAATTTCTTTCTATTTTTGGTAGAGACAGGGTCTCGCTCTTGCTCAGGCTGGTCTCGAACTCCTGAGCTCAAATGATCTGCCCGCCTTGGCCTCCCAGAAAGCTAGGATTACAGGCGTGAGCCATCGCGCCTGGCCAACTCTTTCTTTTTTGTATAATATTCTTAAGCATCTCTTTCTTGCCTTTTCAGTTTTAGATATTCTTTATAGAATTTTTTCATAGGTTTTCTTAACCACATATCCATTTCCCTTGTCATCCTACAAATAATTATATCTGGTTAAATGAGATCAATGTTTAGTATTTATATTACTATGACTCTCCAAATACTGTTCCCTTCAGAGCCATGTTTTATACACTGTATACAACTTGTGGTTTTCTTGGGAGTAATAGTCACTAGTCACTTCTATTTTTTGTTTTCTTTAATAGTCATTTATATATGCATCACTATTTCATTGCCAAATTCTGTGAGAAGTGTAAGGCTCCTTTCAATCTATTCAAATACATTAATTATTTACCAATTTTGTCTCTTTGCCACACCTCCCCTGGTGGCCTGCTGCTCTACTCAGGACTGGCTTCTCTTGCTGGTTAGCTCTCTCGTCACCATCAGATGGGAAATCTCTTTGGCTCTATTTTATGTTAGAGTCTGTTTCCTGGATTCCATGGATATTTGTTGGTTTCTTCACTTGTTTTAATGGAGCACATAGTTGAGTAGATTCTTTTTCGATTATATTAATATTCAATGATTTTATTTATGTGTTAACTATCACAATAGCATTTCTATTTCCAAGAAGTGACTTTATTTTTTTAAATAAGAGCTTTAGTAAGACATAATTTGCATAACATATAATTCAGCTATTTAAAGTGTACAATTTAATAGTTTTTAGTATATTCACAATTGTGCAACTATCACCACAATCAATTTTAGAATATTTTCATCACACCACAAAAAAACCCTGTACCCATTAGCAGTCAGTCCCCATTACCTCCCAACCTTCCTGCCCTTCTGCCTTAGGCAACCATTAATCTACTTTCTGATTCTATAGATTTCATACAAATGGTGTCATACAATGTGGTGTTTTGTGAATGGCTCCTTTCACTGAGAATAATGTTTTCACGATTTATCCAAGTTGGAATATGTATTAGTGTTTTATTACTTTTTACTGCTAAATAGTATTCCTTTGGGTGAATATAATACATTTTATTTGTCCATTTCTCAGTTGGTGGACATATGGGCTGTTTCCACTTTTTGGCTATTATGAACAATGTTGCTATGATCATTCATGAAAATTTTTGTGTGATCATATGTGTTAAATTTTCTTGGATAGATACCTAGTGCTATGGTCTAAATATGTGTGTCCTTCCCAAATTCATATGTTGAAATCTAATCATCAAGGTGATGGTATTAGGAGTTGTGGCTTTTGGGAGCTGATTAGGTTATGGGGGAGGGGAGCATCATCAATGGGATTAGTGCCCTTATAAAAGAGGTGCCAGAGAGCTGCCTGCCTCCTCCACCAGATGAGGATGCAGTGAGAAATCTCCATCTATGAACCAGATAGTGGGTCCTCACTAGACACCGAATCTGCTGACGCCTTGATCTCAGACTTCAAAGAACCTCCAACACTGTAGGAAATTAAATTTCTGTTCCTTATAAGCCACCCACTTTACAGTATTTTGTTACAGCACATTGAACAGACTGAGACACCTAGGAATGGAATTGCTGGATCGTAAGGAAACTCTGTAATGTACTAAACTGTGTCCTCCCCAGAATTCATATGTTGGAGTCCTAACCCCTTTTACTTCAGAATGTGACTGTATTTGGAAATAGGGTCTTTAAAGATTTAATTAAGTTAAATGAAATCATTAGGGTGGCTTCTAATCTAATCTGACTGATGTCTTTGTACAAAAGGAGATTAGACAACAGACAGACAGAGAAGGGTATATGCAGACATAGGGAGGGATGACCATCTGCAAGCCAAGGAGAGAGGCATCAAAAGAAACCAACCCTGCTGACACCTTGATCTCAGACTTCTAGCCTCCAGACTTTGAGAAAATAAATTTCTATTGTTTATGCCACTTAGTCTATGGTACTTTGTTATGGAAGCCCTAGCAAACGAATACACTCTAGGTTTAACATTTTGAGGAACTACCAGACTATTTTCCAAAGGAGCTGTGCCCTCAAATAATTCTACTGGCAGTTTACAAGGGTTCCAATTTCTCTATAGTCTCGCCAACACTTGTCATTATCTGACTTTCTCATGTTCTAGTGGGTGTAAAGTGGTATCTCATTGTGTTTTTTTTTTTAATTATTATGGGCACACAATAGCTGTATATCTCGCTGTGGCTTTGATGTGTATTTACCTGTTGGCTAAAAATATTGATCATCTTTCTATGTACTCACTGGCCATTTGTATATCTTCTTTGGAGAAATGTTTATTCAAGTCCTTTGCCCATTTTTAATTGAGTTAACGTTTTATTATTGAGTTGTAAGAGTTATATATTTTTTCAGAAATATGATTTGCACATATTTTCTCCTATTCTGTATGTATCTTTTCACTTTTCTGGTGGTGTCTTTAGCAGCACAAAAGTTTTAAATTTTTATAAAGTCCAATTTGTCTATTTTTTTCTTTTGTTGCTTATACTTTTGATGTTATGTCTAAGAAATCTGTCTGGTCCAAGTTAATGAAGATTTAGATCTATATTTACCTCTAAGAGCTTCTTAGTTTTAGCTCTTACATTTAGGCCTTTGACCCATTTTGAGTAGATTTTTGCACGTAGTGTGAGGTAAGGGTCCAATTTTACTTTTTTGATGTGGATCTCCAGTTGTCCCAGCACCATTTCCTGAAAAGATCGCCCTTTCTCTATTGAGTTGTCTCGGCACCCTGGTTGAAAATAAATTGACCATAAATGTGAGGGTTTATTTCTGGATTCTCAGTGCTATTGAACTGGTTTATGTGTGTCCTTATGCGAGCACCACACAGTCTTGGTACTGTAGCTTTATAGCAAGTTTCAAAATCAGGAAGCATAAGCTCTTTATCTTTGTTCTTTTCCAAGATTTTTTTGTTATTCTTGGTCTCTTGACTTCTCATATGACTTATAGGATCAGGTCATCAGTTTCTGCAGAGAGGCCAGCTAGAATTTTGATGGGGACTGTGTTAAAACTATAGGTCAATTTGGGGGATACTGCCATTTCAGTAATATTAGATCATCCAATTGATGAACATGGGCTCTCTTCCCATTATGTATTGCTGATATATAAATATACAATTGGTTGTTTTATATTGATCAATTGAAATAACTAATCTATCTTTGATCCTGCAAGCTTGCTGAACTCATTTATTCTCTGATAATTTTTTCATGGATTCCTTACAATTTTCTATACATAAGATCATATCATCTGCAAATATATATGGTTTTCTTTCTTCTTTTCTAATCTGAATGCTTTTTTAAAAAATTTGCCTAATTGCCCTGCCTTAAACCTCCCATACAAAGTCGAATACATGTATCTGATGAAGGACTCAAATCCAGAGTATACAAAGAATTTATAAACATCAATAAGAAAAGTCAAGAAACCTAATAGAAAAAAATAGAGGAAAGATTTGAATGGTACTTCACAAAAATGGATATCCAAATGGCAAGTAAGTACATGAAACGGTGCACAATTTCATTAGTCATCAAAGAAATGTAAATAAAACCATAATGCAATACCACTACATAGTCACCAAAACAGTTAAAATGAAAAAGACAGCAGTACAAGAGTTTGCAAGGGCATGTAATGATTGAAACACTCACACACTGCTACTGGAAGTGCCAATTGCTACAATCACATAAGAAAATTTTTTGGCACCACCTACCAAATAGAGAAATATTACGTATTCCTGAATATGAATAACTAAATAGTAAAGATGCCAATTATCAGTAAATTCATTTATAAATTCAAAGAAATAGCAGATAAATATCAAAGAATTTTTTATTTTGATCTTGGCAAGATAATTCTATTTTTTTCTCTGAAAGAATAAGTAATTTGTAAAAGAAAATAAAATATTGAAGGAAGACCCACCAGTGAGACATAGAAATGGTAGCCATTAATATATACAGAAAATATGCACTAAATAAAACAATAAATTATTCAGTTATTGTAAAGAATTTCCAGGAAGAGATCAGAGAGTATGTAAGAATTTAGTATGTGCTTTCAGGTCAATGGGGAAGGCAGAATTGTTTAATAAACAATATCGAGTGGACTGGTTAAATATTTGGAAAAATTTAAGTCAGAGCCTGAACATTTCTCCATGCACCAAAGTATTGTAGACAAATTAAAATTTAAATGGTCTTACAATATTAACAAAATAAAAACATAAGCACATAAAAGAAATACATTTAAACATAGGTGAATATTTAAAAGCATTATACCAAAGGAAAAATTAAAAAGGAAAATATTAATCAATTTCATAATATTAAAAATTTATACATTTTAAAAAACAGCACAAAGAAGATTGTAAGGCAAATCCAACCAAATATTAACAGTTTTTAGGAACAGATGGATGTCTCATATTATTTTTTGTGCTTCCACCTGATTTTATAAATGTCTTAAAATAAGGAAATCACATTATTCAGAAAGAAACATTTGACAGTTAAATTGCAATAAAAATCCTCTAAGAAATTAATATTCAAATGACCAATATATCAATAGAAAAATGAACAAAGGATGTAAATGAGCTATTCAAAAAGAGGAAGTACGAAAACCAATAAAACATTAGAAAATCAACCTTGCAATTATTCAAAGAAATAAATAAGAATAAGGAATGACCTTAGTTAATGGCATGCTGGCAGAAGTGTTTAGGGCAAGTGTACTGATGTCTGCAGCTTTGAAATGGATAAGATGGCTAGAGAGATGAATGGGTAAAAAAGACGGATCAATACGTGATATAACAAGTAGAGTAAAATGTTAATGGTAGAATCTAGGTGAAGTGTACACTGTAAAATTCAACTTCATTGTAGGTTTGAACATTTTTATAGTAAATGTTGGAAGGAAAAAATAGAGACAATAAAATGAGTTAGTAAGTTTTTGTAATAGTCCAAACAGGAGCTCAAGTTTAAGGTGTCAACTGAAGCAGTGTTGGTGAGGAGCTAACTAAATGAACAACAGTGTGTGAAGATGTAAGCTCAGCCCTCCTGCACTGAGAGTGTAATTTTTCAGTATTCTGTCTCACATCTGACCCACATCCAAAAGAACGAATAAATTTGTCTGTCTCTCTTTCCAGGGAGAGTCAATAGAGCTATCAGGGAAGAAGAAAGTAGAAATCCTAAAGACAGAAGCTCTTCACAAATGACAAATTGTTCACAGAAAAACTTTTGTCCCCGAGTATCAGCTACTCCAGAGAATTAGAACTTTTATCCAGCCTCAGGGCAGAAGATTCTTTGAGTTAGGAAAATTGTCACACTGACAGCTTGATTTTTACCAATGTCATAGATAGTCATCAACATAATCATACCAAATAAGCAGTGTGTACAGAAGACAATTAGAAAGGGCTCTGGGTTGCTATGGTGACAGACAAGCCAGCCAGACCTGATATTTCTCTTCTCAACTTTTCATTAGAATAGCCTTAAAAAATAGAAAAAAAATAAAACCTGGCAAGCACACTGGAAAATGGAAATAAGAGATGTCAGAATTGGAGTGGAATTTGTCCTGAACACATCATTTTAGGATGGATCAAGGAGTATCATTTTAGATCGTCTATCTCCTTATCCACCTTTCAAAAATAAACAGTTTGGAGACACTCATAGAATTGAGGAAGGCTTTGAATGACCTCACTTTTAAATCTGGGATCCAGGGCCTCAAAGACAGAACAACAGTGAACCTCACCCCAACGACCAGACTCCTGCCCTACCCTTGCCCACTAATACCTTTCTTTGTATTAAAATATTCACTCAGAGATTGATATTCACCCAGAGATTAATACTCTCAGCACCACGCAACGGCAGGGGAGAAAACGAGCATAGGTTCATTGTGTCCTAGGATTCTTTATCTTTGAATAAACTCACCAATCAATTGCAGAGTCAGGAACAGCTTTGGGAGCAGTGCTCACTTAGTGTTTAATGTTCCACATAATACAGTTCACTGAAACAAAAGCTATAAACATCTGATTCAGAATTAGAGATCTCCAATTATCAGATCAAGAGAACATCTGAATATGTATTTTTTGTACCCATTAACCAAGTGGCCCAACCATTCTATACTTTGTCAAGTGTTACAGGTGTTCAAAAGTCAAAGAGAGACATCCTGAGATGTGCCAGAACTCAGAAAAGTAATAATTACTCTTCCTTTTTTTTTTTTTCAAAAGTCTCATTTGGATATTCTTATCTATTGAAAAAATAAAAAACTAAAGAAAGAGTTCTGGTTCTGCTCTGGTGGCATAAACCTTCCATAGCCCATTCCTCTCACTGATTACAAAGAAACAATCTGGACAAACAAAAACAAAAAAACCCCACAACTTCCTGAGATCTGAAAGGTGAACAAAAGGAGGCAGGTTTTAGAGTAGAAGGGAGTCAAAACTTGAAGAAGTGACCACATAGTGTTGAATTTACCTATTAAAATAATTCTTCTTCTCTTAAGACTTTGTCTCAAGGGTAGGTCCCCTTTTATGGAAAGGCAAGTTGGGGACAGTGGCATGGGTGGCTAAATGTCTCATAGAAACCTTGTCTTTCTGGCCAGAGTGACAAGAAAAAGTAGACTCTGTGAGCCAGGGAGTATGGAAGAGAGTTCCAGAGGTCAGATTAGGTCTGTATATTGTAATCCCTGGAGCAACCACATAGAAAAATACAAAGAAATACAGCCAAAAGCCAATAGATAGATTAAAATAATATACAAATATATTCAAATAATAAAAGAGAAGGCAGGAATGGGAAAATAGAAAAGAAAAAGAGAGAACCAAGAAAAAAAATAATAAACTGGTTGACCAAAATCCAAACATATTAATAATGACATTAAATATTAATGGAATAACCATTCCATTTAAAAGGTAGATATTAAAAGAATGAATAAAAAAGCAAGACACCACTACATGCTGTCTAAAGAGACACTTGGAATATAATGATACAATTAGGTTGAAAATAAATCGATGGAATAAAAGAGATACATGCAAACTATAAGCATAAGAAGAATGAAATGGCTATTTTAAATATCACACAAAATGGAATTCAAGACAAGAATATTACTAGAGATAAACAGGGCTATTTTATAATCATAAAATGCATAATTCATCAGGAAGACATAATGATTATAAATATGTGTGTTTCTATTAACAGAGCCTCAAAATACAAGTATAAAAACTGATGGAATTAAAAGGAAAAACATAATGAAGGGATTAAAAAGCAGTTTGGACACAATTGAACACAATTGAACAACTTAGTGAGTTGGAAAAAACAAATGGAGGAATTAACCAAGAATATAGCACAGAGAACTAAGGAGCAGTGTTAAGAGACATGGAGGATGACAGCAACAATGAATTTAAAAAATACCTGTGTATGCATATGCCCATCCCCTTCTCGCTCCTCCCATCTGCCCGACGCCCGATAAATGTTATTCCTATATGTGCACTTAGATGTTAGTCAGTGAAACCAGTTTGCTGGTGAGTACATGTGGTGTTTATTTTTCCATTCTTGGGATACTTCACTTAGTAGAACGGGTTCTAGCTCTATCCAGGAGAATACAAGAGGTGCTAGATCGCCGTTGTTTCTTAAAGCTAAATAGTACTCCATGGTATACATATAACACATTTTATTAATCCACTCATGTATTGATGGACACTTGGGTTGTTTCCACATCTTTGCAATTGTGAATTGTACTGCTATAAACATTTGGGCGCAGATATCTTTTTTATAGAATGTCTTCTGTTCTTGTTCTAAACCAGTCTGGGCAACATAGCAAGACCCTGTCTCTATAAAAAATTTAAAAAACTAGCCAGGCATGGTGGTGTGTGCTTGTAGTCCCAGCTACTCAAGAGACCAAGGCAAGAGGATCATTTGAGCCCAAGAGTTGAGGTTGCAGTGACCTATGATTGCGCCACTGCACTCTAGTCTGGGCAACAGAGTGAGACCCTGTCTCACAAAAAAAAAAAAAAAAAAAAAAAAAGGAAAGAAAGAAAAAAACAAGAGAAGCAAATCCTGCAATACTGCAATATGTGACAACATGAATGAACCTGGAGGACATTACGCTAAATGAAATAACTCAGTCACAGAAGAGCAAATACTGCATGATTCTGTTTATGTGAGGTATCCAAAATAGTCCAACTTATAGAAACAGAGAGTATTAATAGAATGGTGGTTTCCAGGGGCTTGGTGGAAGGAGGGAAATGGAGAATTGCTGTTCAGTGAGTATAAGGTTTCATTTATGGAAGATGAGTAAGTTCTAGAGACCTGCTGTACAACATTGTGCCTATAGTTAATGATATCATATTGTGCACTTAAGAATTTAGGAGTCTAGAGCTCATGTCAAGTGTTCTTACTACAGTATGTAAAAGTGAGAAAGAAAGAGAGACGGAGAGGGAGAGAGAATATTTATATCGTCCCTTGTGTGTAAATGATTAGAAGAATTTCACATGCTCACTGTCAGGAATAGCACTACCATAACTACTTGGTTTAAATTGAGCTGGGAATAGGGTCAATTTCCCTAAGTACAATGCCACACAGAGAGAGGACATGCTTGAACAAAACTTGAACACTGCTAGTGAAGAAGAGCAGCAATACATTTTTGAATAGGAAGCCAACATTTTCCACTATCATTTATTGAGAACTTGACAAAGAGTGTGCCGAAGTTAAGAGATTTATTGGCACAGAAAAGTTTGAAATAGATGTAGTAAATTCAGCAGAATCAAAATAGAATAATTAAAAAGCTTGTCAGATAGCAGTGAAGTCCCACTGAAGTTAAATAGCATTGCTCAGAGGACCCAGTCAACAAAGTCTTAAGATATTGAATAACATTGAAGACATTCATTTATAAGAGTCATAGTCACTAAAGTTTCTGACACTACTCAGGGGAAAATTCAGGGGCAATGGAGCTTTTCCAAGTGCCCATAAAATTATTTCTTGTTCTTTCAGTTCATAGGGCTTACATAAAACTTTTATTTGTCTTGATTCATGAAATTAACTTATTTTATTATCTTACTCATTAGAAATCAGAAGATTCCTGAAAACCCAAAGCACAATGTGGCAAGAAGGCAAATAAATTACCTTATTATTGAACTCATGAGAACATGATAAATTCATGTTTTCTAATAAGTGTTTCTCCTCTGAAGAGATTATCAGCTCAACCCTTGGGTTCATTACAATGTGGTCACTTACAAGCAGAATCAGGTGTCACTTTCTTTACACAAACCCCCTTGGTTTAGTGAGGGTAGAAGTGGTCAAGATGTGTTTGACCAGAGGAGAATTCTGCTCTTCAGTCAGTAGTGTAAAAGAGTGTTTCAGAATTGTCTCCCTGGGCTGTTGAAAATCAAACTGAAAAAAAAAAGGATTTCACCTGCTTGGAAATGTAAAATCTGAACCTTGACCATCAAAATGTTCTTCATTTTTATAAATTCTCACCCAAACTTCTTGGATGGAGAAGTGGGTTACAGTCAGAAATTTCAGACAGTGTGAGCATAAATTTCATTTGTGTTAATATTTTCTACACATTTAGATTTGGGAAGCATTTGGAATCCTTCTCTAAAATCTTTTCTAACAAGAACAGCAACAACAAAAAGTCCTAATTATCCACTGAAGACATCTCGCAAACTTAAGCAATGGCCAAAGCACCAAGATCCATCAGCTTACACACATTTCTGCTTCTAAATGTTTCTTGCCTCGCTCACTTTTCCTTTTAGGGAACGAGCAGCACAGCACAGAAATTTCAGGTGTACACAGCTGGAATGATTACAGTGAGTACCGATTCAGGACATCCTGCCAACGTATGACTTGGTCATTGGGTGTACACAATAGAGTTAATATTGAGGACTTGAAACTTCTCATTACTTAATATCTTCAAGGGACGTGTTTACAGAATTATCATGCTTATGCTTGACAGATGTTTGGTGGCTCAAAGATGAATAAGAATTCAGATATGTAAACATAGATCTTAGTTACTCAATAATCAAGGAATAATTTTCCCAAGAAGATAAAGGGAAATAAGTAGAAAAGGACCCAGGGAATTTGGTATTTCTTTTAAGCCTATATTTGTTTATATATAGATGCTTATAATAATAAAACTCAGAATATTTTTAAAGGTAGAGTAGCAGTTACAGGATAATGGAAGCATAATGGAAGACATTTTGATGGAAAACCCTACTTAAAACAAGGGCAAAATGAATGGGCATGATGGTTTGTTAACCAGGGTTTTGTGCATTTGATGGTGTGAATCAATCCTTTGGACTGGGGGTGCTAAACCTTGGCTGGTCAAAAGAATCAACCATGGAGCCTTAAAATATCCAAATTTGTGGCACGATTCCTCAACGACTATGATTTAATGGGCCTTAGGTGGGGTTGATACGTGTGTATTTTTAAAACCCGAATTTTAAGAGGGTTTGAGGCACAATCGATTTTGGAAAATATGATCTTGAGCCTGTTCTCTCCAATAACCTAATAAAATGAAAACAGGAAAACTGAGGTCCACAATCCATCAGGGTACAGCAGCTCCTCTAAGATTTAACTTGTACCAGTGAGTTGGCTTTAACCATTTCTTACATTACCCATTTTAGTATCCCAACGACATTTGTTTGGGGGATTACACATTTTTTTTTTTTGGAAATTGAGCTACCCCTAAAAGCCCTCCTTGGTGACTTGACCTTCTGAGAACTTTCCTACCTGCTCAGCAGTGGTTATTGAACTTTGTATGTGATGTGTCCTTAAGTATGTGGCTCCATTCATTGAGTGGGATATGAGATATTCTGAAGTTTTCTAGGGTTAGCTCTTTATTTCAAATGGAGACAAAGAATATTACTGTTTATTTTTCCTACTGTGGTGTTCTTTTATTTTTAAGTTACTTCAGGATGGTTCTGAGGTACCTAAATGAGTAAGATATGGTTTCAGTAGTCAAATGCAACCAAGATTAAGTGGGTAAATAGTGATTATGTCAGCCAGGCTTCTTTTATTGAGCGAAACACAACTAATTTAGGCCAAGAAGGACTATTTCCTCACTGGTGTGCACACCTGTGGGAAGGACAAAATCTTAAAGATGACTAGAACTTAAGATTTTAATGCCCCCCAAAGGTCTCCATCTCTTTTCTCTGCAATGTCAACTCTAATCCTTAGACAAACTTCTTTCACAATGAATAGAATGTGGCTTCTGTCAGCCTTTAGACTCATATTTACCTGCTGAGGAAGCAGAGACTCAGCCTCTTTGAACCCAGGATCCTGTGGCTGACTGGCCAAACTTGGGTCAAGGGCCATCCTCAGACAAAGAACTGTGGCTAGGGAGGCGGGTCCCTGAACAAATGTCCTCTGTCTTTGGATTCATATAGGTAGAATAAATGTTTCCAAGGAAAGAGAAGGGAATGTTATTTCAGGAATTCAAAACAAACAGACGTCCAGTGTAGACTTGGCTTTCTGCTTCTCATTGTTGCTAGAGGTGGAGAGTTTCTCCTAATGAGACGTGGCTCCACGGTCTTGCAGGGTGGGTCTTAGACTCTTTCAGACCTAGCTCTCAAGTCACCCTCTCATTAAGCCTTCTGTGTGATTCTACTGCCCCCAACCACCCACACATTGTTGGCTTCATCTTCCTCTGTGGTGCTGTAACATGAAATAATAGGCCATGATTATATAGTGTTGTCAACTGTTGAGTTTCCCAGAAGACCAACCTGTTGAAAGACCAACCTGAAGAAAAACCTGTTGATCTGACTTACTGCAGTAAAGATAAATACCACATTGATGGAGTCTTCGTAGTGTCTCAGAAGGGAAGTCAGGGAGGATATTTCCAGGGTTCAGATCCCGGACTGCATGAGTTTTAGGTAGATTTTGCAAGCCAGAGAACTGGTTGGGTTTGGCAGAATTCATGACATAATAGCTTTGAATTGATGGACACAGGGAGATGAATGAGTCGAAGCAAGGCTTTTTGAGCAAGGGGGTTAATATTGATAAATAAGCTATTTTGGTTAGTCACAGTTTTGTCTTTTATGAGCAAGTTTTTCCTGGAGCAAGTAGCTAAGTCATTTTTGTTGGTTTTCAGTATAGCTTAAACATAGAGAAAGGAAAGTGTAGTAGATTCCAATATTATATAATGCAGAGAGGAAAGTATTTGGCTTCAGTTATCATTAATGCATTTTAATTATCAATTTTTTACTTCTTGGTATAAGGCATGACCAAGTGATATTGAGTCACATGATAAGAAAAATGTTTCCTGTTCTTTTCTCGTTTAATAATTCTGATTCCATCAAGGAGAAAGTCAATCATATTCCATTTAAATCATCTCCCATACAATAATCTTGCACATTTCTGATAGTATGGTTTTCACATTTTCAGACATATCATCAATATTTCCCAGTGGGAATTAATGAGTGCAGAGTAGAGCAGAGTTTGCTATTCCTCACTCTGATGTTAGCTCCTTATTTAAAACAGCTGCAGAAAATACAGACTGTGAAACTTGGGTTAATGAAAAGCAAATACGATTAATGATGAATTCTGAAAAAAAGTTAATATCCTTCCATATGTCTGGAATTTTGGATTTCTTTTCTTTTATTCAATACCTTTTCCTTTTCTA
The DNA here is from genome assembly GCA_963575035.1 of Avahi laniger. Lineage (NCBI taxonomy): Eukaryota > Metazoa > Chordata > Mammalia > Primates > Indriidae > Avahi > Avahi laniger. Next base: position 5,406 of record CAUYSK010033910.1, on the reverse strand, counting down.
GAGAATATGGTAAGTAAAACTCAAGCCATATTAAGTAATGTAAGTCCATTTGGGTTTTCTATGTAAGGAAATTAAAAACTTAGTGCTTTTAGTGCCTGAATTACTATGGATGTTCAACTCCAAACTTTGTGAAATAAATGAAGTTAATGTATCTTTAATTGAATAAATGCAATTTTCAATAGTGGATAAATTTTGCATTATAATTTCTTTAGGGAAAAATTTGTTTCAATTTATAAGCAGAAGAAAGGAAAAGGAAATGCTGAATTCTGTGGAAAAGGTGGTAGATCCCTAAAGCCACTTTTATTTCACATTGTGATTGTGAAAGTTAAATCATACTTGTATTGCAAGTAAAAAAATTTCTACAATAATGCTTTCCAGAGAAATTTCTAAAAAGAAATACACACAACTTCCTTTTGACTTCAGTACTATCTGAATATTACCCTAATTGTGAAGAAAAAACCCCACCCTTCTCCTGAAGTAAAATAGGCCTCCTTTCTCCCTTGGGGCATTACTCATGGTTGGGGAAGAACATCTCAATAATCTTTGCACACTGAGGGTACATGGACATAGCAGGGGCAAAGTTTCTGCCAGTGCTAGGTGCAAATGTGAAACAGAAGTATGCTTTGTCCCCCACACTCTAGCTTTCTGATTTTCCAGCCCTTAGCATCACTCTTTGTGTTACACTCTGGTGACCAAAGGTACATTGTCCATCAAAACCTGAACAGATCTGAGATTCACTGATATTAAAGGGTGAGTCTTGGCATTCAAATTCCAGATTTTCAAGATGCTCTGTGCAGAACACCCCATAACCCTGTCTATACTAAATGGATTCGAAATACAGCAAATACACTCTCTTTTGAGAAAAATCATTTTCCCCCTGCACTGTCTTTTCCTTATTAATGAAAAACAAAAAGAAAAATAGTTATTAATTTACACATGTTTGTGTCCTCTTTGTAGAAAGTAATAAAACAAAATAATAAAGGAGAAACTTCATTCAGTTGATGTCTTTATTCAACTTCCCTTCTCCATCCTTCAAACCCCATTCTTTCTGAGACATACTTGGAAATTTCCTAATTAACTTCCGAAGCAAATCCTGGTGCCCCAGAGGCTCTTGCTGAGCAAGGGTGAACTTCTCTCATGTTTCCTTTTGGCCTTTTAATAAACTTTCATCAGTATGAGTAGTTTTAGCCTGTCTCTTCACTGACAGCCTGACGAAGCTGGCAGCTGAACCAATGGACTGACGGCCTGAATTCAACCACACAAGCTAGGAATGTGTTTACCGGCAGGTGATAATATTTACGTAATATAAAATCTCCACAGTGAGTACACATCCATGCAATACACACACACACACGCACACACAAAATAAGCCATTCAGGTAAGAATGCATAGCTGATGCTTTCCAAGTTCTTCACTAGACTCTTTGCGTTAAAATCATATCTTCATTTGTGTTGCCTGCTCCATTTCCCCACCCTGCCCTTTCTGTAAGTTACTGCATAAATTAACTTGTGCTACCGTTAGCATCAGAGAGCCAGTTTCTCTCACTCGGCTTTCCCCAGGACGTTGCTCCTCTTTGGGAATTTTCCCTGTTCTCTGTAGGCTGGCTCTGAGGAATTGTAAACTTTGGAGCCAAATGGCGAGTCCTCAGCCCAAGTAGCATCAGTGACCTCAGCTCAGCTGCCTGCAAGGATTACCATCGGTTTCTGAGAAACTGCCTTTTCAAGTTCATTTGGCAGCCCGTGGCTTCCCTGAAACCCGCTGCTACAGTGTGTGGCCAAAGACAGCAAACAGCTGGAGCGCTTCTGGACACTCCATTAAAACCTACGAAGAATTAAAAGTCCCAGGGGAGAGCCAGGCCAAGGGCACGGGTCGGCGCCGGCTTCAAACATCCTCCCGGTGCGCGCGGCTCGCTCGGGCAGCACCTGCGCTCGTGCGGCCGCTCCGGAGAGCAGGCGCGGTCTCCAGGGTCCTGAGTGTCCCCGGGCCCCGGGAAAGCTCAGTGAGTGGGGGTATATGGGGGCCTAGGCAGGGCGGGGGAGGAAGGCCCGGGCAGACGTGTAGGTGCTAGTAGGATTCTCCCTTCTGGTGATTTTGCACCTGTGGAGGGCCCTGTAATTCGGGCTTTAAACTGGTTTTGCCAATGGTTGAGATTAAGTAATGTTCTGAAAAGCTAGACTCTTAGAATTGAAAAGGATCTTAGAGTAGTGCTATTCGAAGTGTGGTCCAAGGACTAGCAACGTCTCCATCCCCTGGAAACTTGCTAGAAATGCACATTCATGGGTCCCCCGCCCAGACCTGCTGAGCCGGAACCTCTGGGAATGGGCATCAGGAGTTTGTTTTAACAAATCCGCGGTGGGATTCTGAAGCGGCTGAAGTTGGAGAACCACTGCCTTAGAGGTCATTTAGCCTAACACTTTGGTCCCAAACCCCCAAATAAACAGCAATGGCGTGTAGACAATGAGCCAAAGGAATTAGATAGCGGGATGTATTCAGATACACTAAGAACTTTGAAACGCACATTGTTTGTGGAAATTGCTATTTTGTCTCGAACTGTAAACTGTGATTTTTGAGATTCCTCAGAACAGCACTCATGGCTTCAACAAACATTTCTGAGTTTCTACTGTATACAGGGCTCCAAGTAAGCTTCTTTCAAAGTGCTGGAGAGATTTATGTACTCTTAGAATCTCTCAACTGGTAATATATTATTTCTTTAACCAGATCTTTGTAATCTGGTGTAGTATTTTATACCTCACATGTATTTAGGTTTCCTGTATTGAACTGCTTGTTCCAAAGTTAATTTTTGTTGTTATTGTTAACCCAGAGTGCCAGATTAGGTATTTTGGAAGAGATACATTTACTTGGTGAATTCTGAACAAAACTCCTTAAGAAAAATCCACACCAGTAAGACATGTTTTTAATCTTTGTATTAATATTTAAGTTTACAGTGTTACAATTTACAAATAGAATAAATAGGGATCCTGAGATTTCGTATGAATTAAAGTGGAAAAGACAGTTCTCTAAGGTTCTGAATCGTTCCTTCAGATGCAGGCTTTTCATCACTGCTGAGAACCTGATTCATTAAATCTTTGATGATGGAGGCTCTATGAAAGGTTTGCTGTCAGTGTTTTGTTATTATTATTCTGCTTTTGGTGACTTAAATATGAAGTCTAATGCACTACTGACTTATTCTGAGACCCTGGTGCAAATTTCTTTGCAAATATTTATCAGTTTCCCCCTTTCTTCAATGGGTGGCTGCAGGATGTAGGGTTTTGATATGGTGTTTGCCAGCATTATTTAAAAGCATTTCCCCAGAGCTCCCTACCTGCTGCATGATTATGATGTTGAATCATTATTACTATATTAAAAAAGAGAAAATATTTTTTTTTATGGTTAATGACAATTTATTGCATATTTCAAAATAGTTTGAACAGAAGTTTTAGAATGTTCTCAGTCCAAAGAAATAATGAATTTTGGGGGTGATGGATATCCAAATTATCACGATTGGATCATTACATGTTAATAGCATGTATCAAAATACCATAAAAAAGAGAAAATATTTAATATGATATATATTTAATTACACATGTATGTTTTAAGTTAAAACATCTAAAAAGCTTGTTCACAGATTTCAAAAGCTAATCATCTCTCTGTTTGAAAACAACTTTGGAAATGTCAGTAAAAGTGGGAACCATTGCTTAGGAATGTTATGAGCTTGTGAAAATAAAGTTTACCACCGTAAATATTTCTTCATCCTGCATCACAGCTGCATGCAGAGCTGGTTCATAAGTATTCAGTGAGCATGTGATCAACATCCTTCTACAATCAAGTGTAAAGTTTTATAACATATGTTTTGTTTTCATGGTATTTGATGTTGTGATTTTCCTTCCTTAAGTTCAAATTACCTTCCAAAAGGGAAAAATTTTCAACCCTCCCTGGAACATTTGTCCAGAACCCTCTAACTCTGACAGTGAAGGGCACAGATTCACTTGAGTTGTATACTTTGCTTGATATTGCAGTTTGCTTTGAAGATGCTCCTGTCAATGTTGTAGGATCTCAGATCCAGTACGCTCTGGGCAGGTGCAAAGGAAGAGGAGGTAGGCACTGAGCAAAGCTGGGACCTAAGATACAAACAAGATGCATGCCTACCTTACAAGGAAGGGCTGGCTAGAGTGCAAGCGGCAGTTGCCAGCATTTTTGTCAATCCCTGGTACACTATAGTACTGCCCTAGATGATTCCTCTGGACTGTTTGCTTTTTTTTTTTTTTTTAACACAGGCTTGCTCTGTTGCCCCTGCTAGAGTGCAGTGTTGTCATCATAGCTCACTGCAACCTCCAACTCCTGGGCTCAAGTGATCTTCCTGCCTCAGCCTCCCGAGTAGCGGGGACTACAGGCACACACCAGCACACCTGGTTAATTTTTAAAAAAATTTTTGTAAAGACGAGGTCTTGCTATGTTGCTCAGGCCTCAGGTGATCCTCCCATCTTGGCCTCCCCAAGTGCTAGGATTATAGGCATGAGCCACCACGCCCAGCCCCTCTGTCCTGTTTGGATTCTCATCCTTCAGGCTGCTCTTTGGGACCATACTGTGATTCAAGACTTGGTCTCTGAAAGGCCAGTGTAAAGTTCCACGTGATTTGATTGTCCCAGGTGACAACTTAAGCCTTCTTTCTTAACATGAAATAAATCACTTGGTTGACTAGTTATTATCTTGGAAGATAATAAGGAGCATGAGGAGAATAGAATAACAAAATTAGAGCTTTAGAAAGAGCGTAATGCAGTAGAACACCATCTTTGCAGTCAGACTGCAAGCCTTTGGGCAAACTATGCTACCTCTTTGAGCCTCAGTTTTTTTATCTGTAGTGTAGGTATAATTATAGCCACCTTATAGTATTGAAGTGAGAATTAAAGATTAATGTGTAAAATCCTTTGCACATAGTATGTATTGAATATATGCTAGCAGTTATTTTTTTTAAATTTTATTTTTAATAGACCCTTAATTTTTTTTTATTTCCGCATATTATGGGGGTACAAATGATTAGGTTATGTATGATGCCCTTGCCCCTCTCCCCGCCAAGTCTGAGCTTCCAGTGTGTCCATTCCCCAGGAGGTGCGCATTGCACTTATTGTTTGTGCATATGCCTGTCTCCTCCTTCCCCCTCCCCCCCCTTGCCCAACATCCAATAAATGTTATTCTTATATGTGCACTTAAATGTTGATCAGCTAATACCAATTTGATGGTGAGTACATGTGGTGTTTGTGTTTCCATTCTTGGGATACCTCACTTAGTAGAATGTGTTCCAGCGCTTTCCAGGAGAATACAAGAGGTGCTATATCACCATTGTTTCTTAAAGCTGAATAGTACTCCATGGTATACATATACCACAGTTTATTAATCCACTCATGTATT
>CAUYSK010033909.1:0-29342 GCA_963575035.1 Avahi laniger | reverse complement strand
GGGCAAATCTACAACTAAAGGACACGGGGAGCACTAAAGGGAGGGAAGGGCACGCCTTTAACCTGCATTTGGGTGAGGCAAAGACATAAAGTGTAACTAGAATGTTTGTACCCTCACAATACCTTGGAATAATAAAAAAATTTAAAAAAAAATTAATAAAATAAAAAAAAACAACAATGAAACTCACCTGCAAAGTGAACAAGTCTGCTTAACACTAATATAGAATCTTGGCAATAATAATAAGAAGCTCACACTACGAAATTCAAATCAAAATTCTGTCTTGATTCACATAACCACAATTCACCCACGGAATAGCTCAAAATTTGATAGACAGTTGTCCAAGCCTTAATTCCACAAGACAAGAAGACATCAAGTGTTCCTAGAGTCCACATTTAGGGAAGCTAGTAGGGAAATATAGGTATGCCCATGTTATGGCTAAAGTTCAAATAACATAAAAATATTATTAATACCTCACACATCAGTTAGAATTCTTATATCTTGGAGGAAGTAACAGAAATCTATTATGAAATTTTCAATAATTAGTACTCTGAAAAACTAGGTGTTATTAGTGCTTTGTAGGAATGATGCATCTCCCTAAGCCTTGCTAAAAGACAACATTTTATTGGTACTGTGAAAGATTTACCATCAACCAGCTGTTCAGTATTACTGTCATCTTGCTTTTCTTGTCTTTGGTCCTAATTTGGACTTTTATTATAACATCAGTTACAGAAGCCAATTTTTAAAAATTTAGAATCAGTTCACATTTGGGTAAATATGACTTTTTTCTCTTCTCTGTACATCCGTAGCATTAATATAAATATTCCTCTGCTTCTAAAAGCTTAGGACCATTACTGTTCTGTTATGACACATACACACACACACACACACACACACTGGTTTTTGTCCACAGTTACTGGCTCATAACTCCCATAGCCCTTTTTATAATATAACAGGGCACTTTAAGCATTAGAAGCAGCCTCAGAAAACAGAATCTCTCTTTGTAACCTTCTCCTGCCCTCCTTTCACCTGTTCCTTTTTCTCTCCAGGGGAGGAATCTTCCCTTGTCTTTCTGTGTTACATCTGGCCATAAAGAAATTCTCTGCCTACCTAGTCTGATTGCAGGTCATAAGGCTCCTATTTCAGAAGGGGTCCTGCTCTGTACCCTGGAGGAAGGGATGCTGCACAGAGAGGCCAAGGGCAGTCTGCACACACAGGTCTTGCTGGGTTTCCCTACTCAGTCCATTAGCATTAGATTGTACCCTTTTTGTCCAATCACATTTCTACACAGTCATGCTACATTATGGAAGCATGATTGTTCGCACTTCAATCATGCCTATTCGATGAAGTTTCCATTAAAAGCCCAGAAGGAAAGGGTATGGAGAGCTTCCTGATAGCAGAGCAGTGGTAGTTCCTGGAGCCCGATGCCCTCAGCGTGAGCATGGAAGCTCCACGCCCCTTCCCACATGCCTTGTCTTATGCATCTCTTCATCTGTACCCCAGGTAATATTCTTTATAATAAACCAGAAGCATAAGTGCTATTCTGAGTTCTGTGAGCCACTCTATCAAATTAATTGAACCCCAAGAGGGTGTTGTGGGAGCCTCAATTTGAAGCCAGTCAGGCAGAAGTTCCAGACACCTAGACTTGGCGACTAGTGTCTGAAGGGGAGGCTGTTTCATTGGACCGAGCTCTCAACCTGTGGGATCTGATGCTATGTCCAGGTAAATTGTGTCGGAATTGGATTGAAGGATACCCAGCTTGTGTCCACTGCACAATTGATCACTTGTTTGGTGTATCAGGAAAAGCCCCCACACATTTGGTCATGGAAATGTGCGTTGATTGTTGTGGTATGAGAGCAGAAGAAAAACCATTTGTGTTTTTGTATACTCACAGAACTATATATCTGATAAGTGACAATGCTGGAATATGAGCTTAAGCAGATCAACCCATCCGATGTTCTTAACCGCTCAGCTATGCTGCTCCTCTGTGTATGTAGTTATCTATATGTCAGAAAGCTGGGAGAACTTCGAGGAGGCTCTAACAGTCTAGATTAAGAAGATCCCAAGCTTGGATTGTGATTGCAGAAATTGTGAAGAAGGAATGGAATAAGAAATATTCCTATGGGTGAATCAACCAAATTTGTTGGTTAGATTTGAAGGCAGGGATAAGAAAGGTTAAGAAAATAAGAATAATGTCTGTGTTGATTACTCTTTCCTTCCACAAATATTTATTGAGTACCTACAATGTGCCTGGAACTGTATTCAATGTTGAGAAAGAAACTACAAACAAAATAGATCAAGTCCCTGCCTCTTGGAGCAAGACTCTATTACTAATAGAAAGGAGGTTGTTTATGCATCCACTGTCTAGAAGGGCACTGTATTAGTGTGCCGGAGCTGCCATAACAAAATACCACAGACTGGGTGAGTTTCGTTTACCTGAATAAAAATATTTCTAATTTTATCTTTTCAAATACATTTACCAAAATGTTTCACTGGTGAAAATTAGGGAATTTTCAAATTTCCAGTTCACTTTTTAATTTTATAAAGCATTTTTGGCCATCTGTCTTCAAGCTCATGATAAAGACTGTGAAGTGAGGCAAACTGGCCAAACAGAATTCCCCAGTGATCATCCCTCCACATAAACACCAAATTCAACAAATATCCATACAAGCAAGAACCTACAGAAGAAGCAAAAATCAGCTGAGCAATCATGCTACTGGATTTTAACATTATATCAAGGAAAGAGACAACAAAGAGGACAGAAAAGACAGTCTTCCACTGCCTACGCCGCCCCTCTCCCATCGCCCTGCAGTGCTGCACCAGTGCACCGAGCGGAGAGAGAATCTATGTGCCCAGGGGAGGGAGAGAGAAGTGATTATGAGATTTTGCATTGAAACTCGGGGCCATCCTGGCACAGGGGAGCACAGCACAGGGCAGAATCCTGCCAGTGGCCACAGAGAGGGAATTTAGACCAGACTAGCCAGAGAAAAAATCTCCACCCCTAAATCTCAGTTCCAGCTAGCCCCACCACCTGCTGACCAAAAGTGGTGCAGGGCCTGTACTAAATTCATGAGGCAATCGGGCCACAAAGACTGCAATCCTTGGGCAATCCCTATGGCTGTGCTGACTCAGAGCCAGTGAACTTGGGATGCACATGACCCGGTGAGATACCAGCAGCAGCCGCCAAGCCAGTGCCTGTATCAAGCCTCCCCCAACTACATAAGGCTCAGGGAGAGTCTTCTTCCACTTGGGGAAAGGAAAGGGAAGCATTCAGAGGACTTTGTTTTACAACTTGGGTACCAGTTCAGCCACAGTAAAATAAAGTACCAAAGCAGTACCAAGCAGACTCCTAAAGCCCCGGAGTTCAAGCCTTAGCTCCTAGGTGGCATTTCTGGACCCAGCCTGGACCAGAAGGAAACACACTACCCTCAAGGGAAGGATGTAATCCTGGCAGAATTCACTACCTGCTGAGTAAAGAGCCCTTGGACTTCGAATAAATACCAAAGGCAGCCAGGCAACAGTCGCAATGGGCTTGGGTTAGACTGGACTGGAAATTTGATATTTGATTTTAAGTTGGTTATTCCAGCATGATTAATTCTTCTTCCCTCCTGCGCAGCCCATTTTATTCACTCATTCTATTAGTCAAGACTATATTGTTCTCTCTTCCCTTTCAGATGACAAACTGAAGCGAGTGAAGATGATGATGCAAAGTAGCCTCACCCAAAGTATTGTACAATAGCATAAACCTCAGAAAAATTCCTAGAGAGATGTTCAAGGAAGTTTACCGAAGTAGCATTCATTGATTATATATGTATATACACTGATTGTATATATTGTCTACCAAAATAAAATTTGTCAGTAGCTAAGATACAAACTGAAGAATTGAATAATTTTCTTTTAAAACATATGAGAAATTTTTGATTTATTTTTACCTTTCAGTGTGCTTTGGAAAGCAAGAATAAAAGGCATTAACCGATACTTTCTTACTTTATCCTTGTAAGCTTTTCTTCTCTAATTTTGCCACAAAAGCCTATTTGCTTGGGGTTTTTCCATTTTAATTCACTCAGTTGTAAATTAATTTTCTGGGGAACAAAAGGTATTCTTGAGAGACAGTGTATAATTTTCATATTGCTTTTATTTTTATCTTTAGGTTTGAAATAGAAAACAAAGTTAATGAGGTTGATAGTAATAATCTTCCTTTCATGTAATTTTTTTAGACCTCATTATGAATTTTTAGTCTCTTAAAATATCTTTATAGTCAAGGTTCACTACTATTCAAATGAACATCCACCAGAACTCCAACATATTAATCATGGCGTACACAAATGATGTGATAAACTCCAGGAATCAAAGAGAGTTAGCTGTAATAAGCTGTCTCCATATGTAACATGATTTATAAATAGTAAATGCAACCCAGGCCTGCTTTCTTTAGGCGTTCCAGGCTTTTTTTCTTTATTTACTTCATTACCCATTCCTCCCACCCAGAGTTAACTTTTCCTCTTTGTTTGTTTTTCAGAAATAAAGAAATAAAGGTATTTATCCCAAACACGTTAGAAAGTTATTGCGTACAACTAAAAAGAGGACTAAAATACTTATGAGCAAAATGGGGACCCGGCTTGTGTAGCCTTAGCAGATCACCAAGATCTCATTGACAACTCTCTTTCTTGTCATTGCTGCACAGCTGTCAATAACCTAGAATGTATTATATCTCCCTAGAGCACAGTTAAAAATGGGATTTCAAAGGCCATGGATCTCCAGTCTCTGACAATGATTTCAAACAATTGGGGAGAGGGGTTCATCTTTACAAAAATGGAAACAGCTCATTCAAATGTCCATGCCCACTCACTCACTACGCAAGTGATGGAATTGCTCAATCAACTGCTGGTAAGCAAGGAGAGGTGGTATAGTCACTTATCAGGAAACTGGGTCACTCTGATATTCTGTATCTATTGCAATATGGTGAGTGTCATAAAATATGTCTGGGTGTAGTAAAATATGTCATAGACAAAGATTATAGTATCTCAAAACCAAAAGATTTCAAGGGAACAGTACACTCTGACTCTTTCTTTTTCTCTAAGACATCTGCCCAATTTCTCTTTAGCCTAAGAAACAGAATCCTCTTTCTTGGTTACAAAGACATACAGGTACTAGGGTGAAAAATAGCCTCATTGCTCCATCTTAGATGTGTGTGTGTGTGCACAAGCATGTGTTCGTGCACATGAGTGAATCCCTTGGTTTGTTCACTCCCAGGATTCATTTGCTTGAGTTTCCCAAACCACCATGATTATATTAAACTTGTGGAATGACAGTGCCAGTAGTAGACATTTCAGTCCTCAGGTGTAGTCTTTGAGAAGCATCCTCTGATAGCCTTACTGAGACTTTATAGCTTTCATCCTTAAAAATAAACTAGGCCTTATCCTCCTTAAAATCACAAATCAATAAGACTACACTTGAATAGTGGTTTCAGAAAGATAGCGATTTTTTTCCCTTTTTAAATGTGGCAATTTTACTAGCTGCTTAGCATTCTGCAATCAGAAATTGATTAAAAAGCACTCAAGATTATCCTTGATATTTAGAACATTTTTCCTAACTGTATATCCCTCGGGTATCTGAAGGACATAAGCCACGTCTATAGAGCTCTGTCTCACCAACCCAGTCAGAGCACTGGTAATGAGGGAGAGACCTTCCGAGGACCTTACAACCCGTACCAGCTTATCTAATAAATGAAGTATTAGTAACAAAGTAATTGATTCCTCCGGATACAAACACATAAAGCATGTCAACCTAGAGAAAATCTTTTTTTTTTTTTTGCCTTACAAAATACAAATGGAACAGGGTTGATTATAGAAAGGAAACAAAGCCATGAATATAATATATAGGGAATATATCTATCACCCTGTAGTGGAGGTAGATTTATGGTTTGTAATTCTATGGATAAGGTGACTTGAATGAGAAAGGAAGGACATCATCCAGGGAAAGTCACTCTGTCTCAATTTGTGAGACATAGCTGAGACCCAGAGGCATGAACCCAAAGGCAGAACAAGATGGATACTTCCCCGGCAATCAGCATACAGTGAGAGCTCGGTAGGTAGCAGACTTCCTTGCATGTGTCTCATCTGTCACACTATACTGCACTAAGTGCTCCTTGATGCCAAGCCATACAGTGTGGGTTTTGCACATGGTAGGTACCTAGTGAGTGCTTTCAGGTGATTATGATCTTCCTTTCATGTATTTCTTTGAGGCAGGGGGGTAAATTGGCCAGTTGTCATCAAAATTTGTGAAGTGGGTGAAGCCCATATTTTACTACCCCCTTTCCTCTGATTTCCACTATCACGTTAAGTGACTTCTCATCTTCCCCTATTGAGACTATTTCAGGGAAGGATATGCAATATAAGGGACAATTGAGTCTTCATGCAATTCCTCCTCGATTATGATGGCTTCAGTCGGAATGGGAAATTTTGGGGGTTTCTGTGTGATGACACCATGCGTAGTCTTCTCTATGATTAGCCAGTGTAAAACCCATCGCAACAGTGATGGAACAACCATCAGGTCATAATCTGCACTCCCTTTGTTTCAGAGAACTTCAGCTGTTGTTTTTTTTTTTTTTTTGCATATTGAAATGCAAATCCAATTTCTTTCCACATTCCCTGCCATTGCACAAATTCAAAAACATCTTATATAATCCCTTTTATAGCCTTGGTTAAAGCCCTATAATGTCTTCACATTGCTTATGGGACAAAATTTAAAATCCTCTGTGAGACCTCATGATCTCACTTACCTGTCCAGCTCATCTCAGCCCAAATGCCCTGGTTCTCTGTGCTCCAAACACACTAACCTTCTCTGAGTTTATAGCTCATGCCAACTATCGAGTCTCCATTTACATGTCACTCTCACAGCACATGGGACTTTTTCTAAATGGAGGAATAGGATTAATACGAAGATGTTTTAAAAATTCTGGATTTGGAAATTAAAATATACACAAAAAGACTGAGTTCTAACAGAGAATTTACAGTAGACACTTAGAAAAATGGACAAAATAAAAAGACTTTCATATTTTCAAAACCTTAAGAGAGAAGTTGTCCAAGTACAAATAGCAAGTAAAGAAGAGAATCTAACCAAGATTGAACTATGAAGGCACCATCCCTGACCAGGGCCCCTCCACAGTGTTAATCACGAAAATGCCACATGCAAATGAAGTCAATAATAACTAAGAGCAGAATAACGTGTGGACACACCACCTCCACTTTGGGGAAAGCTCAAAAGAGGCATTTGGGAGGAATTTGTCAAGTCCAAATCACAAGCTGATAGAAGAAAGGATTAAGGCTGTAAATAAAAGAGATCAAATCGACTTTAGAGCTACTCAGGTTATCATAATCAGGATATCCATGGGACCCCCACCTGCTCTGCCTGCGGCACTGTTTTGTGGATGGAAAACCCAGGGCTCAAGGACTGTAGAGCTCATTTTCAAAGAAGTTTAGTGAATCATCTTGTGTGGTATTGGTCTTAGCTTACTGTATAAGAGACTTCTCTTCCTCTTACTGTCACCAAGGAACTTCCGCAAAGGAGTTGTTGTGATACATCCAAGAGAAAAGCAAATAAAACATTGATTCCAATTGTGGTCAAATGTTTATGCTAAGATTTTTAAGCTCTGTCTCACAAACTCAACTAAATACGCAGTGGGAATACTCTGTTTTGCTCACTATTATGTCAGTTGCTCAGCATGTTGCCTGGAACATAACTGAGCCCCACGAAATATTTAGATGGCTGACTGAATGAGTGGCATGGAGAATCTATGTAATTGTGGGTATTCGTCCAACCAATTGATGCTAGACATAGGGGAAGATCCTTAGCACACAATGGACACTAAAATTTGGTGAGTGTTAATAAGTAAATAGAAGAAGATATTCCAGAACAATTTTTTATTTATTTAATAGCAAAGTCAAGGGGACAAGCTGATTTCCCCTCCCATAAAATTGTCTTCCTACCACCTCCATCAACATATGATGTTCTTCTCTTATATAATGTGTCGGGGTTGGAATATGTGCAGTAAGAGAAGGGTTAGTTCTCTTTCTTATGTAAATCTTGCTTACAATGACTATTTCTGAACTTTATGACATATATCACAACTCCTGTGATGCTACAGTTATCTAATATCAATTAAAGAGCTTTTAAAAATCTCTGAGTTGACTGGACTTTGTTTGCTTTATCAAACACCCCCAGAATGCAGGATTACTGAAAATAGGTGCACTGACAGAGGTCCCTGAAATAAATAAGTTCCTTTCCGCCTTTAGACAAAGGGAAATTTTTTTAAATTGTATGATATTGGAGTTTAACAAGCTGAATAGAGGAAACAAATGGGAATAAGAACTTTTCTCTAAAATCTCAAGGCATATTCTCGCATCTTGGTCTGGCCTATTTCATCCCCACAGAAAGTCGGCTACTGCTGTGCTGCTCGAAGCGTGGTTCACAGACCAGCAGCATCCACCTCTCCAGGGAGCTTAAGAAGTGCAGACTCTGAAGTCGCACTCCACACCCACCAAAACTGAATCCATGTTTTATCGTGTAACTCATATGCCTATTAAATCTTGAAAAGCACTGACCTGGAACCTGTGGTATATAATGAAGACCTTAGGTTTGTGTGTTAAACTACATTTTAGAATATTTTTAAAGCTAAATTCTAAAGTTGAAAGTGGAAAAGATGGTTCTTGAGACACACATAGATGAAAGAATTTCTTTTCATAGCAAGATTCTAAAATTTAGAAAAGGTCAGAGACCAAATCCTGCGGCTCCAAAAGGCAAATTCAAACTGGTATAATCAGAAAGAACAACAAGAGCATTAATCATTGCCTTCCAGGTCCTCTAGCTTCAGATTCTCTCACAGATAAGAAAGCCAGAAGGAAAATGTTCTATCCCCAGAGGAAAAGTCAAGAAGTCAGATAAAGCTCAGTGCCGAAAGACACGGTAACAGAAGCCAAGACATTAGAAATTATATTCTTGAATAATATAAAAATAGCAATTCTATTTCTAAACCCTCCTTTTTTTCCCTTCCAACGTTCTTAAAATTTCTCTTTTTATTTGTACATAGTTATACACATTTTATATCATTCTTCATCCTTTGTCTTAGATTATAAATTCCATAGAGAAAATAACAGCTTCTCATCTGTTCAAATAGTCTTTGATTATAAAGATTATTAAGTACCTTTTGACTACTCACTTTTCGAAATATAGGGGACAATTAAATTTCCCCAAGGAGAAGCATATGATTCAATTTCTCTTGCAATACTTATCTCCCTTTTCTACATCCCAAAACCTTTCAAAACGAACTCAAGTGTCCCCAAACCCTTTAAAACTAACCCCAGTGAGACACCTGACTTCCCTCACTCCTTTTCACTTCCAAAGTACTTTGTCCTTCTCTCCACAGTAGCATTCACACTGTGTTGTGACTCACTTACCATCTGTCTCCACACTGGACCATGACGTCCTTGAAGCCAAGGCCATAAGTCAGATATAGCTGGAGACTTCTAGCTCTCAAAGCCTTAGAGAAACTTGAATCAAAATTCACAGCCTATTTAAGTCAAATACCGTCTCCACTTTTTCACTGAATTCTGCTCCTTCTTTGTAATGGTTCCTCAGTATCTGGTTCATCTCTGTGCATGTGGTCTCTGTTAAGTAACCATACTAATTTGTACATTGACCTCAGTTATATGTATATTCACCGCAAGAACTGAACCATGTTCAGGAGCATAGTAGGAACTTGGCTGAAATGCTGGTGGCAGTAAAAGGAATGAATAACATTGCACAGTGCATAGTGTTTTTTTAGTTTTTTTGGTTTTTTTTTCCATCAGGTGAGCTGTCCCTTCATGCTCTGCCAATGTACACAGCCCAGGCTCAATCATGCGATCCTCCTGCATTCTCTAACGCCCCCTGGAGGTAAACATAGATCCTAGCCCCAAAACCAGATCCCTGGCCAATCTGTCTTGCTCAGCATTCAGAACTTGTTAGAATGAAGTCATTGCACTGCTACATGCTCCGGTGATATTTATTTAAAAAATTATCTCACAAATAATCCTACAAGTAGGATCTGATAGACCTGCTGAACTCTGAATCGTGGGGGAATAAAATTCTTAATCTTATGATCTCTTTCAATAGCCCAAAGGAGGACAAATATACCTGCTTGCTTGTCATGTGACTTCCCTTGAATGAGACTGATAACCACTTCCTCTGCATACAAGACTGAGGAGGAAGAGTATCAGAAGATGATGCTGAAAATGTACCTCATTCATCAGGATTCTTAGTTGCCACCCACAGCATCCATTCTACCTAGTTTAAGTTAAAACGGACTTATTATGGAATATGAACTCACTGGCCTATAAAATATCTGTAAAATAGGCTTGTCTCTGGGAAAAACTTCCAGGAACATCTCCTAGAACCACACTACTAACATTAGAACCACATTCTTTCTCTTTCCACGGAAATGGGAAAAAATGCCCATAACTTGCTTCTAAACCATTGTATCACTTCTGTGTATCTGATCAGAATCAGAAATCCAGGTAGGTGTGACTTCACATTGACTGGAAGAGAAACTGGGTAAGGTAGACTGTTTGGGATTATATTTAGGAAGGCAGAATCCACAGTATGAATTACTAATATGTGGAATGAAAGCCAAGAGATTTGAGGCAGCCATGAATAGTGGAGATTCCCTACCTGTACCCACAGATTAGACTGTGAAGTGTCTAGAATATCACACTAAGTAGTGAGAACTTTCTTAGTTAGGCACTGGGATTCGACAAAGTGTTCAGTGTGAGGGAATGACATGATCAAAGCAATCTTTTAGAATAATATTTCTAACAAAAGGCAGGATTGGATTCATGGAAGAATATAGGTAAAAGGCAATTGTACAGGCAGGAAAATAATGGAAAACTGAAGAACGAAGGGTAGTAAAGAAACTATTGAGCACCTCTTCTCATTCAATCTTCATACAAACTCTGGTAGAATCTTCTAATGGGCACCCTTATCCAATTTCCAATTTCCCTGTTGCGTAAGCCCCAAGGGGTACTACACTTCCCTGTCTTTTTGTGTGTGACCAGCTCTGGCCAATGGAGAAAGGGGAACATGTCACTTCTTTGTGAGAGCGTATACATGCTGATGTGATTCCACCAAC
Organism: Avahi laniger; assembly: GCA_963575035.1. Lineage (NCBI taxonomy): Eukaryota > Metazoa > Chordata > Mammalia > Primates > Indriidae > Avahi > Avahi laniger. Next base: position 18,184 of record CAUYSK010033909.1, on the reverse strand, counting down.
TCCCTCCCAATCCACTCCTTCCCTCACCCCCTGTGCTCTTTCCCAGCCTTAGTGGAGAGCTGAAGCAGCTGTTGAAATGGATACTCAGTCATCCTGCATCCTGAGTGACTGGGAGATGCAGAGCCTCCCGCTAATCAGTGAAAGGTGTGTAGTGTGAACAAGATAAAATCCTGTATTTGTGAAGCCACCAAGATTTTAGAGTTTTGTTTTGTATTTTTTGTTTAACCACTGCATAAATTAATTTAACTTGCCTTATCCAACAATCACATAGGAGAGCAATTGCTATCCTCATTTTTAGCTTGAGACAATGAGGCTCAGAGATATTGTTGAAAGTCATGCAGAAAGCCAGGAAGTGTGTAGTGGAACTGGGATTTGTTTTGTTATTTATGGTTGTGCTTTCATATGGTTGTTGTTATTGCAATATATTCATACATATATTAATGATTGGGTACATATTAATATATGCACATACACACAAAGATAAAGTTACATGAGTATGAAAGTGAAAGTAATACCATACTTGTTTTGTATATACATATATACACATATATAACATTTATTTTGTATTATATATGTAGATTTTTTCTTTTCTCTTGTATTTTATAATATTTTTTCTTGCCTTGACTCTTCTAATGTTGCCAAATTGCTTTATAAAAGACTCTAACAACTAATATTTCCACTAGTACAATTAAAAGACCCTTTATGCTGCATACCCGCTGGCAAATGATATTACTCTTTTTAATTTTTTCCAGCCTAATAAGGGTAACATTGCATTTAATTTTTATATAAATTTGTATTTCCCTGACCTTTTGGTGTGAGCATCTTTTCTTGTGTTTCTTGCTTAGATGAATTATCTTTGTTAATTGATTGTTCGTTTATTTTTGTCAGTTTTTCTATTGAATCATTTGTCTTTTTGTTTTCAGTTTATAAGGGCTCTTTCTAGAGAATATGTGTTCATCCCTTGCCATCTGTGTTACAAAAATATTTTATAAATCTACTGATAGTTTATTGACTTTGTTTATGGTATCTTTGTCATACACAGCAGTTAAAAATTTTACATGGTAAAATATATCTGCCCTTTAAAATCATATTATAAAATATTTCAGACATTCATATAAGTACAAAAACAATAAGGTAGAAACTCATAAACGTAACATCTACCTTAAAAAATAAAATACATATTAACAATATGGTTAAGGCCCGAAATGTGCCTCTCCTCAATCACATTTTCTTCCCTCATCCCTAGAATTAACCACCATATAATATTCAGTGTTTGTCATTTCTGCACATTTCCTTATACTTCTATTATTACATTTATTCTTAAGATAAAATATTTTTCATATTTTCAATTTTATATAAATGCACTCATGCTATATATATTTTTCTACAGCTTAAGGGTTTTTTCACAGCACTATGTTTTTGAGATTAATCGATATTTAAACATATAGTTCTACTTTATTCATTTTATGTGTAGTACTATATGAATTTAGAATACTTAATCCCTTCCTTTGTTGAGGGATATTTACATTGTTTGAAATCTCTGTAACTACAAACAATGTCCCCATAATCATTCCTGTGCTCCTCTCCTTTTATGGGTGAGAAATTTTCAAAATTATATACCTAGAAATGGAAGTACTGGACGTTAGGGTTTGTACTCACTGCCTAACTACTGAACGAGGTGATTTACCAGTATAAACTTCTACCAGTTATGTATGAGTTTCTCTTGCTCCACATTTTCAGAAACACTTGTTATCGTTAAATTTTTATATTATTCACAAATCTGATATGTGTAAAATGGTAGCTAATTGTGGTTCTAGTTATCATTTCCCTAAGTAATTTAATGAGTTAAAGCATCTTTTCATGTTTGTTAGCCACTTGGGTTTACTGTGATCTAATTTGATCATAAAATTAGCTGCTTTTTCTATTGAATTACTTATGTTGTTGTTACTGATTTTTAAAAGTTCTTCATTGTGGACATTAACTCCTTATGATTAAACCTAATCCCTCTCTCACAATCTGTGACTTATATTTGCATACACTTTCATAATGTCTTTTGATAAATCAAAATTTAAAATTTTATTATAGCTCAATTTATAAATCTTTTCCCTTAAAGTTTGTTCTTTCTTTGTCTTGTTTAAGATATCTTTTCCTACCCCAAAGTGATAAAAACATTCTGTCATATTTGAAGTGCATGTACAGGTAGACTGAATTTGTGTATGGTGTGTGTTAAGGGTCTATTTTTTCCCAAAGCCAATAACTATTTTTTCTAAAAATGTTTCCTTTAAGTTTTCAAATTTGTTGTTAGAGAGTTGTAATAACATTTGCTTATTCTTTTAGTCTCTTCCAGTAACATCACTTTTCTTATTTCTATCTTTGTATATATTTTTTATTACTCTTCTTTTGCTTACCCAACCTCAAAAAGAGTTTGTTTTTATTGGATTTCCAACAAATAAAAATAAAAACAGCACAGGAATTCATCTTTTCAACTATTTGAAAAGATTGTGCAACATTAGATTTTATCTTTAAAAAGTCTTCCTCTTTTACTGGTTTAGTTTCTTCTGTTGTTTTTCAATAATTTCTTTAGATTAGAACTAAACTCCTTTATTATTTCTTTCTTCTTTAAAAATGAGACATTTAAGCAGAAAATTATTCTAAGTATTCATCAGAGAATAGTTGTTTTTATGTCTCAGAGATTTTACTTTGAAGTATTTGACATTACTTTCTAGGTAGTTTGTAAGTTCAGTTTTAATTTCCTCCTTGAACCAAAGGTCATATTGAAATGTTCTCCTTAATTTTCCAAGTAGTTGTGGTTTTTATGTTCATCTTTACATTACTTATTTCCAACTTTATTGGATTATTACCAGAGAATATGGTCAATAAAATTTCTACATTTTAAAATTTGTTGAGCTCTTTTTCTTAAAGAGGCAATATGAATCTATGCATATACCTATTAAATGTAGTTTATTGATTGAGTTTTTCAAGTCCTATTGGCTTTACATTTTTATTTCTACAAAATCTTCCCAATTCTTAAAGTGATATATTGAAGTATTTTACTATAATGACATTTTCATAAGCTATCCTTGTGTTTTTAATAATTTTTCCTTCGTAGTTAGCTTTCTTTTCATATTACTTGATGCATAGAGATTTACTATGAGTCTACCTTTTTTAAGTAGTTGCAATTTGCTCCTTTTATCATTTTAAAGCGTCCCTTTTTAACATATTTAAAAGTTTTCATCTCATCTTAGTTATATTGCCCCTCGTCCTTTGTTCATTTTCAATGTATTTTATCTTTGTTTACTCTTGTTTCTCTAAGTTAATTAATTTTTAAATTGACAAATAAGAACTGTATATATTTATCACATACAATATGATGTTTCAAAATACGTATACATTGTAGCATGGCCAAATTAACACATGTATTACCTCACATATCACTTTTTGTTGGGAGAACACAAAATCTACTCTCATGGCAATTTTCAAGAATATAATACATTGTTATCAATAAAAGTCACCATGTTGTACAATAATTCTCTTGAATTTACTCCTCCTCTCTAACTGAAACTTCATATCCTTTGTCCAATACCTCCTCAACCCCCATCCCCTCCCCCAGCCCCTGGTAACCACCATTCTACTTTCTGCTTCTACAAGTTCAGCTTGTTTAAATTCCACATATAAATGAGATTGCACAGTATTTGTCTTTCTGTGCCTGGCTTATTTCATCTATGTCTCAAATGACAGAATTTCCTTCTTTTTTATGGCTGAATAGTATTCCATTTTGTATGCATGTGTGTGTGTGTGTGTGTGTATATATATATATATATATCACATTTTTTCTCCATTTATCTATATCTTTGTTTATTTTTTAATTTTATACTTTTTTATAATTTTGCTTTATTTTTTGATAAATTGCATGTAGCTATTTTTCTCCTTTTTTATCTCAGGATATTATGGGGGTACAAACATTTTGTTTACAAGCAATGACTTTGCTTCACCTCTCACCTCTTATAAAAATTAACTCATGATGGATAACAGACTTAAACCTAAGGCGTGAAACCTTAAGAATCCTGGAAGAAAATGTTGGGAAGACTCTTTTAGACATTAGCCTAGACAAAGAATTTATGAAGAAGACCCCCAAAGTAATCACAGTAGCAACAAAAATAAATAAATGGGACTTGATCAAATTAAAAAGCTTCTGCATAGCTGGGAAAACTATCATTAGAGCGAATAGACAACCTACAGAATGGGAGAAAATATCTGCTTTCTATACATCTGATAAAGGGCTGATAACAAGCTATGTTTCTCTTAATAAGTCAGAGTGTATCTTTACTGGAAAAATTCAGTTCATTCCGTTAAGTGTAGCTATCAATATATTTGATTCCTTTCTACTATCTTTATGTTTATTATTTACTTCAATCTTTTTTCTCTTTTTAATTTGGTTTAATCAAGTTGCTATTCATTGCAATTAATCTTTATTCTAGTTTTACATTTCAAGTCAATCTGACATAATGTTATTATATAAAAGATTTGATAACATTCACAACGTTCATAACATTCCCCCTAAAATCTACTCTTCTAGTAAATTTCCAGTATATAATACAATTTCATTAATTATAGTTCTCATGTTGTACACTTGATCTCTAGACTTACTAATACTACATAACTATAATTTTGTATCTTTAACTTACATCTCTCCATTCACCCACCCACCAATCCCACCTCCCACCTCTGGTAACTACCATTCTATTCTCCATTTCTATGTATTCTACTTTTTTAAGGATTCTACATATAAGAGAGTTCATACAGTATTTTTCTTTCTGTATCTGGCTTATTTCACTTAACATAATGGTCTCCAGGTTCATGCACGTTGTTGCAAATGAAAGAATCTTCTTCTTTTTTAAGGCTGAATAATATTCCACTATACTCTGTGTGTGTGTGTGTGTGTGTGTGTGTATGTGTGCGCACGCGTGCTTGTGTTTGTGTGTGCGTGCACACATGTATGCACCACAGTTATCCAGTCATCTGTCGATAGACATTTAGATTGTTTTCATATCCTGGTTATTGTGAATAATACTGCAATGAATATGGAAGTCGAGATATCTCTACTAGGTGCTGATTTCATTTGTTTTAAGTATATACCTAGAAGAATGATTGCTGGGTCATGTGGTAATTCTGTTTTAAATTTTTTGAGGAACCTCCATATTGTTTCCCATAATGGTGGCATCAATTTACATTGCTAGCAAAAATGTACAAGTGTTGCCTTTTCTCCAAATCCTTATCAACACTTGTCTCTTGTATTTTGATAATAGCCATTCTAACAAGCGTGAGGTGATATCTTACCGTGGCTTTGATTTTCATTTCCCTGATGATTCAAGATCTTGAACACCTTTTCAGATATCTGTTGGCCATTTGTATGTTTTCTTTGGAAAAATGTTCATTCAGGTTCTTTGTCTATTTTTTAATTGGGTTATTTGGGTTCTTTTTTGCTATTGAGTTGTGTGTATGTTCCTTATATATATTGGATATTAACTTTATCAGATGTATGGTTGGCAAATTTTTTCCCAATCCACATTCTACATGCTGCCTTTTCATTTTATTGTTTGCTTCCTTTGCTATGTAGAAACTTTTTAGTTTGATGTAGACCCACGTGTTCATTTTTGCTTTTGTTGACTGTGCTTTTGGTGTCCTACCCAAAAAATCATTGCCAAGACCAAGGAGTTTTCCTCTGTTTTCTTCTATCCTCCTAGATTTCCCAAGGTCTATAGAAGCCAGGCAAGTTCACATTGGGCTAATATTAACCTTCTCTCAAGGGTCTAAGATCTGTTACATTCAGATTCTCTTCCTGGAGCTCTCTACTTTGGCCTATGTAAGAGAAAAACAGTTCCGCTACCACTGTCTGGATTTTCCCAGAAGCCAAGATAAAATTTCTGCAAGCCCCACCAGCCGCTTTGCTGGAGAAGTGGCTGGATTGAGTTGCAAGTGAAAGCAAAGCACAGAGCTACAATTTGAACTCATTTTCTAAATGAAGGGAGTGGCAGCTGGCTCCGGGAGGCTGGATAGATGTAAAGACGCAAAATGGACAATGTTGAACAACGATTGTAGATTGGGAATGAGGCAGAAGAATTACGAATAATCAAAGACTTCTAGTTTGGAATACTGGATGTCTAATGTAATCAAGAAACCAGCTGTTTCTACCTACCAAACACTTACTACATCTCAAAACTCATTGTTACTGAACTTTCTATGGCTCAATATCCTTTGAACTACATATTGTCTTTGAAGGGACAAAATAACTCTAATTATTTGCATGAAGAGAGAAGGATATTAAAAAGTCACTTTACCCATAGGTCTACTTATGGTCAGGATCACTCTGACCCCCTTGTCTAAATGTACCGCCAACACCCCCTCTATCATCTTGTTGATTATGTGGCCACTGTCAGCTGAGAGCCTGGGAATAATATTCTTGGCATAAAAATCAATCCAAATTTGAAGCTGAAAGGTTTTGTGTTTTGCTTTGTTTTGTTTTACTTCAGGTAAAGCCTTACCTCATGACATACTGTGACAAATCGCTTGGCATAGTGATTCTCAGAGTACAATTTTATAAACCTAGCTCCAGAACTTCAAAGTATACTTTCAGATGGGGTTAATAAAGTCATATAACATTACTTATATTTAATAATCAGTAAGAGCAGCATTGCCATTCACAAGTTTCAAAACACCGTCTGTTTTGTCTTGTTAGTTGGCCTTTTATGCTTGAGAAAACATGGGATCCACAATGGTTTTCCACTCTTTAAAAGTTGTAAGACTATTCTATATGCTTACTTAAGAGTTATATTTATCTAAGTTATTTTGAATAGAAACTGTTTTTAATGTAAAAAGATATACTCTACTCTTGCCAGTAGTAGACTTTCAAAACAATAGTAATGATAATAATAATGTTGTACTATCCAAAATGATGAAAGTCATAAATAATACAGGAAAAAATTAAAATTAAAGATTGAGTACTACTGGACCCAGCTAAAGGGGTGGAAGATAAAAGGAAAAAAAATTAACTGAACAGATAAAATTTAATCTTCATTACAATGAATGCTGAGCTACAGGAGAACTGGAATGTAGAGTAGCTCTTAATTACTTACTTATTTAATCTCATATTGTTCCAGAAAGAATTTAAGACCCCTTACATGAATTGGGCAAGATTATACAATGGAAATTTTCAAAGGGATAAAGTTGTAAAATTGAGTTAGAAATAAGTTTAATTAAAAAATGCATATTACAAAACCAACACACTTGCTATAGAAAGTCATAAGTTTGATTCTGAGCTTTTCTGTATTCACAGGGAAATGTCACAGTAAGTTACACAATTCTCAGTATCTGTAAGACAGAAACTGTGCAATTGTTCAGGAGCCTCGCCGTCACTGTGGAGGGTGAAGGCAGACAAAAACACCTCCTGGGATTTCCTGTGCAGGTAACTATGCAATGTAATGGCCCACGTCCTCAACAGAATCCTTACAATAAAGGAAAGAGTGACATTCATAAAACAATTCCTTACTTTGTTGCCCACAGTGGCTGAGGGACAATCAAAAAACCATATTAAAAATAAAAATAGTTTACATCGGGTGCTGAGTGTAAAGTAAAGCAATAATTCTCAAGTGTTCAGAAATTCTCAGTAAAGCCATGATGGTGCTGCATTGCCCCCCAGTGCTTTCAGGTCTCTAGAGAGTCCTCTACCAGCTTTCAGGAATAGCCCACTGCCCTGCACTGGGCACCAGTGTTTTTGAAATAGTAAGAAGAGATGTTAAATGGACTCAGAGAAGAAACCTTATTGGTTTGATGATAAGCAAAAGACTCAATTCAATTTCCAGTTTCTTTGGGTCCAGCTATCCTTGGCTATGTTTCTGGTTTTCCTAAGATTTGAAAAATTTGGGGGCTGGCCCAGGCTTAGGGGTGAGGTGGAGGCTAAGGAAGCCTCCTGAGGCATTTAGGATCTGCAATCTGGAACCCAAGAGGGAGGTCCACTCTTGTTTAGGAAAATTCCAAGTTTGGACTTCAGAGTCATTTAACAAAAAGCAAAGAATCTGTTAACCTTAAACCGGAATGTATGGAAACAGAGATTTCAGGTGGACAGGGACTTAAGAGCAAGAAAACAGAACAAACCCAGTCTGGATCTGAAGGCAACTTTGAATGATGGAGCAATAATTGAAAGAAAGAGAGAGAGAAAGAGAGAGAGAGATGCTGGTAGAAAGGTTGACAGAAATAAGTTTACTGTTTACAAAAATCTGTATAACTAGATAATGACATATCATCAATACTAAGTGAGAAAATTTATATTAGTCAATATCAAAATAAGACAGTTGGAACAATATGTGGACAGATTACTATTAATATAATTTGTTTATTTGTATCAGCTGTCCAGGTTATTGTCAGATCTCTATAAAGACATGTGAATAGTAATTACATTCCTCTTTCTTCCTCTCTAATCCTAGGTGCCAAATGCAGAAACTTGAGCTGAGGATAAAATGGTGCTCAAGAGGACTTAAATATTTTTACACTGGCTACTTGAAGTTTTGAAATTTGAATGAATGAGAGCGATTCATTTTAACTTTCTACTCTCTCTGCTCTCACCCTAGTTTTACCAGTTTCTCCAGCCATTAACTGCTTTTATCCAATGGCAAAAAAAAATTCATAAATCAAATCTTAAGACTAAAGGACTGAAAAAGAAATGGTCTTACCCATGGCCCTACTCTCTATTAAGACTAATATCAATCTTAATGTAGTCATGTTGAAGGCCAGACATCCTTTGATCGATGGCGTCTGGGTGGCTATCAGAGTAACCGCTCAGAACACACAGATAACAGCAATGACAGGGACCAATTTCAGAGCCCAATTTTGAAGTACATCAAGAAAGCAATGACAAAGACAAGATAAAAGAGCAGAGTCTGGAGTCTGCAGAAGTCTGAATCACATAATTTAAGTATCTATTTCCCAGTAGAAGATTTTCATTTAGGAAGTCAAATCAAAAAGCATAGGAATCGGTTAGCCTGCCAATTAAAGGAGAGCAGTTTCCTGCATTGCCACCTAGTCTAAAGATTTCCAAATTAGTATAAAGTTTCCAAATTAGAAATCTAAATTTGAACCATTCTAGAAGTCAAAATCACTCGCAAGCCATTAAGGATGAATTGATTTTCCAGTACAACAGTGGCAAGCTAGAAGCCGTTTCTGTTCCTTAGAGAACTCATCCTGTCATCAAATTCTGGTGCTAAAGATTAAGGAACTTAGGAAAGATTTAGTAATTATAAGCTTCTAATTACACACCTTGTTCTAATAAGTGGTCATTCTGAGACTCTGAGCAAACATTTTAAAATGTCCCTACCAAGGGTCTGCATATAAGAAGGTTTCTTGTTTAATCTCAGTCCTACTCCTATCTAAGAAAATATTGCATTAAAGCATTTGATAAAATCATTTCAGTATCAGTGCACTTGCTCTGTCTTTTTTCTAAACAAAAGCCTCATCTCATGCAAACAATCATGCATGGCCAACCACAGTCAGGTTTCTACTCCTTCTACATATTCTCTCTGAAGCAATGTTTCTGAACTCTGTCTTTTTGATAAGATTCTAATAAACGTTCTGTGAGGGGGGAAAAAAGTTTACATAGTCGACTAAGCTTAGGGCTGGCTGGTAAAACAAACTGAAATAGATTTCTTAATTACAGGATTTCTCTTGAGCATTTAGCCTCTGATCAGAAGCAGCATTTACCATCAGTTAAGCCCCTCCTTCCTTTGCTTTTCCTCAGAACATTATTTTTATCTTTCAGACTTAATTCCCATAGGACTTAAGAAAAATACCTTTAAAAGGTAATAATAAGAAAAGATTATGGGGTAGGATTAGTGAACCTCTGTGAGTGGAATGTGTCTGTGTCATGGACATACACTGCTTGAAGTGGCTTTGGTCCACAAGCCAACTCTGTTAGTACCTTGTGACCGTTAATACCTTCTCACCTGCCCTGGGTGGAGAAGGCTGATCCCAGGGCTCTGGTGCCCTGTGTCTCAGAAGTCAAATCTGTTGTATGCTGCTAGTGAATATCTGTCACCTTTTTCATGTCACCAACGTGACTGAAGAGGTGGAATTGCCATCCGTCCCTTTCTGACTATAGTTAGATTTAGGAAAAAGGAGTATAGCATTGTAATACTATATTGGTCCACAGCGAGGCAGCCTATCAGATTGTGAACCACAGCCTAGTCGGGCTAAATAAGCAAATCCTTGGAAAAGTGGGTTGCTCGGTCTATACGGGTGAAGCCCTGTAACCCCTCAAGCATTAGGCTGCCTTATTTTGGAAGTGTTACTTGCTGCTGTAGGTAGACATTGAACATGAATGAAAAACCAGTCCTGCCTCCTCCATCAAGCTGGTCTCTGAGATCTTTACCAAGGAGGACTCACCAGAATTCCAACTTCCCTCCAGAGATGTCGAATAATTCAGTTCAGAAGCACTTGCCTTGAGCAGATATGCCCAAGGAAGATAAAATTCGATTAGAACATAACCTACTGACAAAAACATATGCTGGCTAATAGAACCAGAAGACAGTGTCCACAGAGACTAACAAGCTTATCCAATGTCATGTGTCTGGAATATTTTCCAACATACCATTTCATTCTGCCCATTTACTTTTTCTTTCCAATCAGGTATGTATCAGCTGAAAAGTCCCTTCCTCACAGAGACATACCTGTCCAACTAAAGCATCTCTGTACCCGCCAATCTATTATTTTACTTCATAACATTTATCACAATTTGAAGTTATGTTATAAATGTATTTATTATCCATCTCACCCCATTAGAAGTTTATGATACAAAAATCTATCCCTTTTGTACCACTTTATCCCAATACTCAAAATAGTGCCTGACATTTAAATCAAACCGGATGATCAAAGAAGAGAAATCCACACTTCGATTTGCAAAAATCCTAATTACCAACATAGACTTTCCTTTATAGCAACTCAGTCTATAAAGGGAAATTGAGATATTTATTTCCACAGGAACTTTTAGGGAAATAATCAGCTGCCTGAAATGATTAAAGGGCTCTTCAACTTGGGGGCAGGAGATTGATTCCTATGGCCCTCTGGTGGCATCTGTTTATACCTATACTAACAAATCATATTTATTCAACTTTTGTGATCCCAGTCTTGGATCTCCCTGGTTTCTAGCAGTTAAAAAGTCCCAGACTTTTTTCCAAATTTCGATTCTGATGAATTGCTTGGCACATTAATGCCCATGATTTTAATTGGCAACAATCTCAGTGTAATTAGTTAAATTAATGTAAGACTCAGACTGCTCACCTGATCAGTTTCAGATTTTTCATGGTAGAAGAGACATAACATGAAAATAACTTAAATAAAATGAAGTAAAATAAATTTTTAAATCATTTTCATGATTTTCAAGGGTTGGGGAACCCACCAGGCTTATGTCTTTAAACCAACAAAAACTATAAAATACTGTCAGTTCTTAGTTATTTTTCTTTTCCAATAGAAAAGTCCTATTTATTTGGAAATGTTTGTAATAATATTACTGACAGAATTTTAACTTGGCTGTTTGAAAACATAAAACAGTGTCAGTATAAAACAAAACAATTTTTGAAAAATCACGTTTGCTATACATAATGGCCAAAGAAATACAATAGAGGGCAAGGATTTTGGGGCCTCTTAGATTTAAGAAAAAAAGGGGATCCAGTTTGAAAAGATAAGAACAGACCAATGGGATGCATGTTTTAATTGTATGTGCGCATTCTAATATCGCCATTGGCGCTATCTAAATGAAGCAAAGGATAAATTCATAAGGTTTAGTATACATTGCCCCATCTGCCATTATACTTCGGGGTGTGTACTTTTCCTCTAAGTATATAGAAAATTAAGATTTAAGTTAATTCAACTTAGCTGAATTATTTTTTAAAATAACATTATATCATCACCTCTGGGAAAGCTATCACTCTTCTGAAGGTTACCTGAGTCTGAACATATTCTAAGCATCATCTAAATGCTTTGTAATTATTATACTAAGAGCTTACTTGAGTATTAATATGTATGCACATTTGACCATTGCAAATAGCTTTTCAACAATGAAATCATATTATTTCTTTTATTGCTTAAGCACTTATTATACTCATGTTCAGTTCTGCATATTTTAGGGGACAACTCTTCACTTCAAAAGATCTAAACTTTAAAAAGCAAACTTTTGAATTCAGGGTTTAAGTTGAATACTTTATTTTCTACAAAGAATAAGGAATGGTCCTAATACAATAGCCACAGTCCTCAGTTTTTAAATTGAATTTTAAAACCCCCTAAAATCACGATCTAAATAAGTAGTCATTTAATTAGTATATCTAATTAACATAATGATGTTCTATCTTGACCAGAACTTTGAGATAGATATATATATATATATATAGCCAGAATTAATTTTTTTCTTCTCTAGGATGTTACAACATTAAATCATGATATTGGGAGAGAGGTTCTCGTCACATATGACACATGGCCCCCAGAATCTCCCCCAACCCAAACACATATTGTTACTAAGGCAGGCATTCAACAAAGGCTACACAGAGTGATTTTTCTCCAGATACCTTGGTTCACTGATTTGATGGGATTTCTACATGCATACATCTGATTTGGGCAATCAAAAATCAGCCATGATTTTTGAAGAGTGTTTCAGAAGAGAGGCAGCTATAACCAGAAAGGTGTGAAGGACTAATCCCACTTTGGTTTGGGGTCTTTTCTCCATTAGCAGACACCTGCTTAGCAGCTGCAGTAAGAACCAACATCCCAGTTCTGCTCTCATTTGACCTTCACAAGCTCTGCCCCACTCCCTGCTGGTCCAGCAACACTGAATCTCTTGTACCTGTAACACCACCTTGTAACATCACGGGAGCCTGTAACATCAGGGGAAGCACTAATAGTGACAGATGGCCGCCGATTCCCTGAGGAAGCAGGTGCTGTCAATACCCCCGACCTCCGTGGGCAATCGCTCTGCTGGTTAGTAGGAGAAACAGTAGCTCGTCGCCTGACAGGGGTGGTAATGGAGAAGGACTTCTGAGTTGAAACAGGAAAATGGTTTGCTGCTGCAGTAGAGAAGGACATTTTTATTCTGGAAACACAACTCCCAGGAGGGGGAGAAAGAGGACTTGGTGAGGCATAAAAGATTAGATTATAGTCTCAATTCTACTATTAACTGGTATCTGCGTTAATCAGTATAGTCATAATTACAGCAAAATAAATAACATTTATGAAACATTAATTATTTCATATATGCCCAAAAATGTGCTATTTGATATGTATTATGTCATTACATCCCTTATAATTACCCTCTGGGATAAGTACTCCTATTATTATCCCCATTTTATTCATGTGGGAACTTGAGTTCTTGAGATTATAAGAAATTCACTCGAACTAGTAAGTACTGATATCTGTTTGCCACAAGTAGCTAATAACTATGTCCTTGCATTTCCACCAAGACCGTGGACAGGACGCAGGGAGATGATGGATGTGTCGTGTTTGGAAATCCACACAAATAGAGGAATGATCATTGTCATGTAGCCACATGCAGGCTTTTAGATGATTTCTAGAACCTTTTGTGTCTAACACTGCTGCAGTACCTTCTCCTACCTTCCTGCTCCAGCCCAGTACTGGGTGCTCCCACTTAAATCATAGCACAACCGTGGTGATATTCCCATTTGGATGGCAGGCGAAATGTGAGTTTAGGACAACTTTGGCGGTTTGTTCATCTCTTTTCAGCTATACTTCACACTTCTTTGTGGTGCTGTCGCTTTTGTGAAAATATTGGCATCTATTTTACTTTTGTTTCCCCGAATCACAAGGTTGAACAAACCAGTGGAGCTTAATATTGGCTCACTCAGCCCTGGATAGGTAGATCATACTTCTTCTAGATGATATATTTAGGGTAGAGAGTAAAAAGGATTTGTAATGATTCTTCTTTCTCAGGTCATATCATTTGCCCTTACCAAAAGGAATAAAATGGGGAAAACAGGTCAAATAAAACAATTTTGCCCCATTTGCTATTGGTTCAGTGGCTAAACTAGACGTGTTGTTTTATCTCTCTGTCTCTAATTTGTTCATCTCTAGAATGGGATATTCCTTTGTCCCTATCTCCTTTAGGTTGCTACAGAAATGTTTTCCATGTTTTTGTAGATAAGCACATTTTAAATAATGAGCTTCAAAGTACATGAAATGTAGTGGCAAGGACATTGAACTTGAAGTCAGTATCTTTGAGATTAGATATGGCAACCTGGGGACAGACTATTTGAGTCCTATCTTTGCTGTACTACTCACGAGCTGGGTGATTTTGAGAAAATTATTCTTTTTATGTCATGGTTGCCTCATCTTTAGAACAAGGTAATAGTAGCCCTGCTATATACAATAGTTATGGGAAATACATTAGTATAAGGAAAGCCTTGGAATGATGTCAATCTCGTAATATGTATCTAACACATATGTTATTGAATTTTAGTTTTAGAACTATTAATTCACTATATGACATTGGCCAAGTTACTTCACTTCTTTGAGCTTCCATCTCCTTATATTTAAAATTGGAATTTCTATTTGAAACAAATGATTTTTAAAATTTCATCTCAGGCTAAATTCCACAATTATCTAAGTAATTTCCATTCATCACACAAATCAGTTGTACTGTGCCCTGCATATAAAGAGTTAAATACTACAAACTTCTTAGTCGATAAAGAAATACTGCCATCAATGTCTTGGAAATGTGTTAGAAACAGAAAAATAATGACTAATAAAACTGATAATGTCCATAGCCAAAGGAAATGAAACACTGAAAATAGTAATAGAGACATTCATTGTTGTGTTAATAAATGGTACAAAGCAAATATATGTGACTATCACTATATGTCAGTCTGACTGATTCTCTTAAAGAAATAAGACTGTAATTAACACACACTGTTTATAAATATAGGGAAAGGAGACAATTCCTTAACCATTAGTTACAAATCACTAGGTTAGGAATTACAGTCAGTCATTGAAAATGGACTGAAATTCTCACATCAGGAGTGAAATTGGTCCTCCAAATTCTTCTGCACACAGCTCCTACAAAGGAGAGCCAGGTGGTTTTACAACACCTGTGTGCTACTCTCTGTGCAGGAACAGCGATTGCAGAGCTACTCCATTGCCTTGGATGCTTCCTGGGAAAGAATATCACAAATGTCATTCCTAATCCTCATTGACTACTCAAAGCTTTGAAACTTACTTGTAATTTCTACCTGGGAAGTATTGACGCCAACTAGATCATATCCCAGACAAGTCACCATCTCCCTTATGCCAGTGAAGGTTCTCAACATTAGCAGAAAACGTAGTATAAGAATTCTCAATACTAAATGCAGCATTATATTTAACATTATTAATATTTATTACTGGAACAGCATTCTTTTTCAACTCAGAAAGTTCAAGGTGTTTCCATGTTTCTATTTCATTTATCAGTAGAGTCATCGGAGTCCCTTTTTCCTCCACCCATCCTGAGCAAGTGGACAGTTGTTACCCTGACTCCTGGACTGTTTGCCCAGCCCCGTGTTCCACTCCTCGGGGCTTGAGCCTCCAGGTACACGGTGTATATATTCTTCTATGTCAAGTGCCACTTTATTCAGCCCTGAATTGTTTCTGAAATCTCAACTTTTTTATCTATGGTTCCTCTGCCTGCATTATTTTACTTCCGATTATTAGTTCTCTGACTTTGGAATGAGGTGTCCTTGGTAGTCCAAGAGTATAGCTCCTCTCATATTCATTGACCTGTCCCCATACCCTTGTAAATTTCAAGATCATGCTAAATGATCTTGAAATTCCTTCAAAATTTATATAATCAAAATATGAGATGGATATATTTAAGCCTTTGACAAAAAAAGTGAACTACCATATTCAGTGAGTAATTAGGGTTGTTGTCTAGGAAGAGAAACATTTAGAAAGAGGTGACAACTATGTATCATGAAATCAAAGCTAACTTTATTTTCCAACTGAATGTAAAATATCCTACTGTCAAAATCCAATGTATGTCTTCAGTTGTTTTTTTCTGCACTGGTTTTAAAGCAATAATCTTTAATGAGAATACTAATGTTTTCCTTATACCTCCTGCCTATCAGAGCGCTTGTTTCCAGTTCTCTTACAATAAAACATTAAGAATCTAGTAATCATGCTGCAACAATAAAGTTCTGTAAAAACTGAAGGGAAATACATCTTCAGTGAGATTCCATCATCCCTTATTAATACATAATTGAGGGATATAAATCTGTTTCTTATACAATTCATGCAATAAAATACTTAATGGATTGTGAATGACATGTTATAAAACTAGGCATTAAGTATCGCAATTTATATTTAAATGTGCCTCAGACATAAATAAATGCACTATAAATAGCAGCCCTCCTCAAGTCAGGAGATATAACCTTCCATTTACTTCTAGCAGACTTAGGAGCAGAGTCATTACAGATTGTGCCGCTGCCACCAAATTATTACTGTACTTTGAATGAGGGTTTTTTAAATATATTTAAAATATTTTGTGATTATCAAATCGTTCAAGAGCTCTTCAAACAGAACAGCTGCGAGTACTGCTTTTGTAAGTCGAGTCCCTTCAGGGAATGTCAGAATGTCTTATCTGCCTGAAACCAGCTTGTTTGACATTAATGCTGCTGCCTGGTCCAAATGAAGATGTGATAAAAGATGAACTAGAGTAAGAACGTGGCATTTGGAATCACAAAAAACACTGTCATCTGAGACTCCCCCTTTGTTCCTTAGTTTTACATCCTGTCTACATGGACTTTTCCACAGGCGATGTGGTGGTGTTTACCACGTTCAGTCAGGAGACGGTAGGGAAACCACCACTCACAGCACCTTTGGGGTGAGTTGTGAAGCTCAGACAGGGCAAAAAGTGGTGTAAGCGCTGCTGTGAGAAAGCGAAGCAAGGCTTTAGTTCCTGTCCAAAGTTTAACCCCATTTCTCTTTAATACCTGGAGTGGCAAATGAAATTCTAACATGGAAGCATCTCTTGTTTCTGTCTTGTGGCTGAACCTTGTCTTACGTTGTGTGCATGTGTGTGTCTCTGAGATCTGGTCTCTAACTTGAGAAAATCTGGCAAAACTGAACACTTCAGTCAGTTCAAATGACTGTCAGCTCCCTACATAAGTCTCACTACACGAGGGGCAAACAAGCGTTGACTCACTAATGTTTGTAAGGTGAGAGACACCGGTGGAACACCAGTCCCACAACCCTTGGGAAATGAATGAGCCAGAAATATCGAAATGACATCAGAGGAATTGCCCTGTCATGGCCAGAGTGATGGATGTTGAGTCTCGGGCTGAGAATTGATGCCACGTTAACCTTACTTGGTAGTTTATGGACAATCGCTCTAGAATTACATTTCCTTTTCTTAAGAGGTAAAGAGGGCAGAAGGCCAGGGGAATTGGAAATAAACTGTAGCATCCATTCTAATATTAGCACTTGGATCCATGAGTGTGAAAGTTTTGGTCTTATCCAATGTGATCTCTCTAGTTCGTTATTTTACTGGCTCCCACATCAGTCCTAGCATCCCAACCCCAAACATAAATTAATTACTTTGAAACCTGCATAGGCCATAATTTTATTTTTTTCAGGTAATATATTCCCTGGGATTGAGCTGAAAACATCCATCTCTGATAATATTCCACTCTGCTTCTGCCTTGAAATATGGAAGCCACTGAAGAGCACACACTCCCAGCATCACCCCCATCTAATGTCTGTGCCTCCTCTCCTGCCTCCCTTTCCCTCTGCACTGCTTTTCTCTTATGTTGCAGTTATTGAGCACCACTGGATGCCAGGCATGGTCTAGATGATCAGAGGGGAACATTATTTGTAGAACATATCACAATTTACAACTGTCAAGTTCAGATATATTGTTAGACCCAGTGCCCCTTGGCCCCAGGAACAGAGAGGCAGAGTCACCGAGGATGCAAATGGCAAAGGAGTTTATTTGCTAGCTTGAGCTAGGGTCCAAGTCCCAGAGCACCAACGCAGTGGCCTCCCTATGAACCAGGACACCCCTTGGAGCCAAAGTAAAGCTTTTATACCTTTTTTGCACATGACACACTGGTGGCGCACGACACGCAAGTTTCATACGACACGCTAGGCACACCATCTCCCCTCCCCC
>CAUYSK010033908.1:0-20012 GCA_963575035.1 Avahi laniger | reverse complement strand
TGGCGTCAGCCTAGCTCACAGCAACCTCAAACTCCTGGACTCAAGCAATCCTACTGTCTCAGCCTCCCAAGTAGCTGGGACTACAGGCATGTGCCACCATGCCCGGCTAACTTTTTCTATATATATTTTTAGCTGTCCAATTAATTTCTTTCTATTTTTTTGGTAGAGATGGGGTCTCGCTCTTGCTCAGGCTGGTGTCGAACTCCTGAGCTCAGAATGATCCGCCCACCTCGGCCTCCCAGAGTGCTAGGATTACAGGCGTGAGCCACCGCGCCCGGCCGAAATCACAACTTTTTCTCAGAATTTAGCCCAAATTAAATGTGCCCAGGATTCTTGGTGTTTGATCTGCTGCTTGGATCTCAAAATCCAGGTTAAATCTGCACAATACCTTGCAGTACGGCATAAACAAACCTAGTAATCAGTAATTTGTTATGAAAATAGTGTTTTGGAACACTAGTTTTTGTTCTGCTTATGAGCAAGAAACTGCTTTCTTTCTTTCCTTCCTCCCCTCTCTCTTCCCCAATTCTTCCCTCTCCTCCTGCATAATTCTTGGCAGAAAATACTTAAACACCCATGAAAACTGACTTCAGTTGTGAACGTAGTGGTCCAAGAAAGCTTCCTGTAATCTCAGCTTGAGCAGTTAGTGATTGGAAGGTGATGGGTTTGTAAGGCTTGCCCTGAGAGCTGCTAATTAGTATGCAAATGTTTAATTTCAGGCTTCTAAGTACTCTCATTGGGCCACATAATTCTTGCCTGCCGTTGTTCCAACCTGTGATAACATGCCATTTTTCATTTGTCAAAATCAAGTCACTTTAGGTACTGACTCACTGCATCTACTGTTGGCTATCTCTGAATTTCTTTTGCTCACATTTGTTTGGGGGACTTAATCCATTCCGAGCATGGCAGAATTCTATCTAGATTGAGGGGAGCAGTAAAATTGATTATTTTCAACTGTAAAAATGGAAAGTGTTCATAGCAGACAGGCGGTATTGATGGGTAAATTCGGTTGATTGATTCACTTTGTATACTAGTGACTGGAAACAAATTGCTATCCCTGAAGACAATTATTGGAATAAAACAAAGTCAGCTTTACATCTCTTCGAAACTTGTGGGAAACAGCTCTGAGTGAAAATAAAAGAACTGGTAAAACTGCTTTTTAAAAAAGAGGAACATCTTGCCAAAGATTCAAACTCATTCTTTTCAGGTCGGCTTAATTGCACAAGCTTTATGCTAATTAGTGTTATATTAAAGATTTGGCAATTTTACAAAAATCCTAAACTTGTATGTGCAGGTTCAAAATCTCTATTTCAATGGCCCAGAGTTAGGCTAGGAAAGCATTTCAGACAATGCCAACTTTTAGTAATGTTTTTTATTTTATTTTTTTTAAACCTATGGGTAGGTTATAATTTATAGTTTCAGAAGAATCTGCTTAACAAATGTGGATGTGATTAGTTGTCTGCCCTCCAAAACCCAAACCTGTATTCTTTGGTATCACAGGCTGCTTTCTGTTAAGTGACAGGCTTTCAAAGCCTGAGAAGACCATCTTTGTTGGTGGGTGTTATCGTGCACTTGGTAGGAATTCCCCTCATAGCAGACCTTCAGCAACACAGAGGTTGCATTTTCCATATCCAGCAGTCACAGAAGGGCATAGATTCAGAAGTCATAATAGAGGATAAGAAAGAGAGTAAACAGTACAATAGATACAGATTAAGCCATCATTTCCATGTACTAAGCAGTGTTGGAAAACATTTAAGTAATCCTTCCCTTGATTAAAAAAAAAAGATAAAAGTTTGAAAGCGGCTGTGAGAAAAGGACACTTTGACTCAGAGGTAGGTACTTACATCAGGTGAAAAATACTTGAGATGACGAGGGTACTTGGTCTATGGCATTAATGTAATAATAACCGGAGTGGCATATAAAGGGACATTTTGGGAGGTGGGAGAGTTCGGAAGAGTTTGAGTTAACGGTTTACACTGTTGAAGGAAAAGTATTCTCTGTCTTAATCTTGTACTAACCGAACCTAAACAGCTGGGTGAAATCTTGGAGGACCATGCAAGGGTGAATATATTTGTAGTCTATGCTTCTTTTCCAAGATCCTCTCTGTGGGAAAGATATATTTCCGGTATCAAAAAAGAGTGATATCATTTGCCAATTGAGAGTCACCAGTGTTGCCATTAAATTTCACACTTTATATATTGGTAGCCATAGCGTTGTCATGGAGGTGGAGAGCTGGGTAATTTAGACACAGCGTTGGGGACATGGACACTGAGCACAGTCTTGGAGGCGGAAGGGAGAGGATCAATAAAAAGGTGCTTTTGCTCAGGCCATCTCCCCCACATTTGATCACATGCCTCCAGCTGACCCTTTCTGGGGATGCAGATCACCTGGTCAGGAACTCTGCACTGAGGGTTTGCTACTGCTCCTAATGGTTGGTGTTGGACATCAAAGACATTTTACCTTGCCTTTGGGAGTGGAGACCCAGTGTTTCCTCTAATTGGTTGGGTGGTGGGAAAGGGTTAAATTTCAATCTAGCTCTCAGATCCTAAACTGGGCCAGAAAATTTCTGGTTCGGCTAAATCCACAGATTTTTTTTACTACTATACTTATCATCAAAATTTGCCAAAGGGTAGAAGAGCAGAAACAATTATTCTAGACCAGGGTTTCTTAACTCCTTAGTTTCCTGGCACCATTAGACACCCTAGCTTTCCTCTTGAAAAAACATCACTAAGATGAAGCCTTTTATACCCTCAAGACTGAAACAGTAATGAGAGGTAAGAGTAGAAAACTGAGTTGACTTGTTTGCCGGCACTTCAAACAGATTTCCATACTGTGAAATTATCTCGGGGGGTTGTTCTCTCTCAAGCCTCAAGGCAGTTAAAGATGATTATAAGACATGTTCTGTTGCTTAAGTATTTGCTGACATCTAATGCCCTTTTTCTCCAAATAATGCAGGGGTGACATTTCTGAGTCAAAAAAGGATCTAAGAAGGATGGCGCCCTGAGCAGTATTTTTATCCCCATTACCTTTTAACAATGTGACTCCTATGTCACTACCGCCCCCAACCCCTCCTCTACCTCTTCCCTCACCATTTTAATCTAACCTGAATCACTCTATTCTTCAAGGAAACACACCCAGTAATAGCAGTGAATCATAGACATCATTGCTTCTCTAGTCTCTAATGGACTCGACTAAATGCCAGATCTGGTAGAATAAAAGGACCGGAACTTCAGGTGAAGGGAGCTCTTTAGGTTCTTGTTTAGTACATTTTCCTGAATATTATTTATCAGATAAATTTTCTAGTTGCCTGGTGATGGAAAGGTTTTATCGCCCTCAGGTTCCATGTTCTAAGTAATCATCCTACTTAGTGAGGCAATTACTTATTGCCTAACAATAAGTCAAGGGCCCTTTTATCTTGGGGTTGAAAATAAAACTCTCTCTTGCTTAACTTGGCTAAACAATATTAAACAGTTAATCCATAAAGGTCACCCTTTGGTAACAAAGTCTTCAATAGTCTCTCCAAGTGTCGCCACACAGTATGGAGTTGCATATGAGATCTTTAGGTAAGAGAGAAAAGAAATATAAATATTTGTCAATTATTCTGAAAGAGAAATTTATGAAGGGACACAGCACTAAAATGTCTCTTTATCGTGGATAGGTCTGTAAGATGTGACTTGAATTTATGGCAAGAGAAACCAAGGGAAGAGTTTTTGAAGGTTATTTTTAACTTATGTGCAAATGTCATAAGAAATATTGAAAGTCAGTTAAGACAATTTAGCAGATTTTCTTGTGAGTGTTATAAATCTGTATTAAATCTAGTTTAATTTTTCCTAATGGACATTGTGCATGAACTTAATCCTGTAGATTTTACACAATTCTTCACCCAAGTGGATTTTAATCAAAGGTGTATATTTATATCTTTAATTATTTATAAAATAACCTACGGATGCTAGTTATGTCCACATGACACGATAATTTTTGTCAATAGAGAGAAGTCTATGGAATGGAATTTTGATCATCCTGAGATTACTATTGACTTCTAATGCTAATGCCCAGAATTTCAAAAATAAATCTACAGAAATAAAAATTTTAATTGTGGCTGCAAATACGTGCATGTGTGTGTGTGTGTGTGTGTGTGTGTGTGTGTGTGTAGACAGAGAGACAGAAAGAGGGAGAGACAGACACTATTCACTATTTTTTTCTTGCCATTAAAAAAGAATAAAAACCAAAAAGAACCTCATAAAGATTTTAAGTCTATGTCATCATCCCACAGACAACAATCACAGACAAGAAAGGAA
This sequence comes from Avahi laniger, assembly GCA_963575035.1. Lineage (NCBI taxonomy): Eukaryota > Metazoa > Chordata > Mammalia > Primates > Indriidae > Avahi > Avahi laniger. The sequence goes on along the minus strand of CAUYSK010033908.1, from coordinate 15,717 downwards.
GAAGCATTTTACCACTTCCTGATGAATAACAAAGTGCCCAAGAGTAGCCTTGGGTTGTGAAGAAATTAAAAAAAAATACAGGGAAAGTCTGACTTAGGTTGATATTAATTACTATTATTATTGAATTCTATTGCTCAAATTATTCTCTACGGTAGGGCAAGGAGTCTGCTTTCTGGCTCACTGGAGTGGGTATTTTTCCCTGCCTAAAAAGTTTCATATGAAACATACAATATCCTGTGTCAGAAACAACAAACTCTCCGTAGGCTAATATAATTGCAAGTCACTAAAGACATGGAAATGTTTGTAGGCTTTTTCTGACGCCTACGATGAAAAGTATAGGGCTGTATTCCAGATCTCTCACACTAAATTAAGAGAGGAAGGTGGATTTCCAATTTGTTATATGAGGAGAGTAAGTAAAATACAAAGTTACGTATGAGGAGGTCACTTGATCCTGATAATGCAGGAAAGTCAGAGATGTAGGTCAACAAATGCACGTTATCTTAAATATGGGTTTTTCTGAATATGTGTTCTGAAGTTCTTTGAAAATCTGGCCAAACAATCCCATTTTAATATACTGGTTCACATAACAAGCAAGTCAGAACATTTGCAAGGCAAGATGTTGTTTTCCTTTACGCAGCCAGCAAAAATACAGCTCTAAGCTTAGGTTGTAATGTAATGATAAAAGGATTTGGGAGCAGCTGATTTTAGGGACTCATAAAAACAACTCACCCTTATGCCCTGAGGTATAAAGAACATGCATCGTCTGCATTGTGCTTCTAGTGTCGGGACAAATCATTCTTCTTTTTTCAGAGATTAACTGATGCCAGTGGATGAGTAAAGGGAGAAATAAATGTACAGACTGAGACCTGTGACTTGGGTGAGGTGAATAACACCTGTGTCACAAAACCATGAGTTCTCTCTTTCACTCTGTAAATTCCTTGAGGTTAATTTATATAATTTTTGAAAAATTTAGGAGTGGAATACATATTAAATATATGTGGAGCCTCCAAGTTTTCTGCTATTTACGGTTTAAATTGTGTGTGATCTCACAGCTCATGTCTTTTTTAAAAACATAAATGAAGTGATGAAAGTGTGTGTGGTACATTCCTTTAAATCACTTAGGGAATACACTTAGTGAATACACTTGCATGTATAAAGTAACTATTGAGCGCTTCCTAGATACCTAGCCCTGTTCTAGATGCCTCTCATCAATTCTCATTTAATCCTCCAACGTCATATTACAGAACAGGAAACTGAGGCACCGAAACACTACAGTAGACAGCACATAAAATATTGTGCCAGGATTTGAGCCTAGGCAACATTTACGTCCCTAATCATTCCATTAGGTTGTCTTCGGGTTCTGTATTGATACTTGACTGTTCAGGACTCAAGTCACTTCCTCGGGCTACTTCTAAGCCATTAGCATCAGATGCTAGTTGAGGGACCGACAGTGTCAACGTCTAAGGTGGCCATTCAATAAGAGGACTGGGAACACGGGCCCCTGAACGTTCCCAGCTTCCCCGTGACTCAGAAGTTACTCAGCTCAGTTCCCCAAACCCAGTGCTCCACCCGATTCGGTTAACTCTGCCGTTGCACAGCGACAGAACCTCGCCACACAGGAACGGGAGGTATTAGAGACTAAGGATGCTGCGGCGGGTGTTCGACCAGGGCCATGTCTCTCTCAAACATCCCAGTTCCGGACGGACGCGATCTTCTTTAGTGATCGTTCGCTCCCCGTACTGCGCCACAACACATTTCGTTGGCTAGGTTTTCTCTCAGACTTGACTAAAAGATTTGAAACTAAGGAACGTGAATTTTGAGGTAGATACGACAGAAAACCTAGTGAGGGAGCGCCGCGTTTGCCAGAGATGAGCTCCACCGAAAGTGCCGAGCCACTGGCAGAGATTTCTAACAAGTTTGATTCGCAATAGGCTGGAACCCGGCGCTGCTCTTCTGTGGTCTCTGCCGAAGGGAGTTGGCAACTGCAACTTGTAACTCGCAGGCAGCCGCGCGGCTTCTAGTCGCGTCACGCCTGAGGACAGCCTCGGCGCGGGCGAGCGCAGAGATGAGACCGGCCGCGGCCGGAAGAATGGGGGCGAGGGACATTCTCCGCGCACTTCACAGACACAAAAACCAGGAAGCAAGAAGGGAAAAGAAGGAAAGGGAAGCCACGGGCAGAAGCGCGCCCCCGTCCGGATGGCTTAGTCGTCCACAAGCTCCGCCTTCGACACCCTGCGGAGGATCGCGGCCGCGCGCGCGCATCCCGGCTCTCTCGGGTGCAGGGCGGAGCAGAGCCGCGCGCGCGCGCCAACCAATTCTGCCAATCACGAGTCTCAGCCGCCTCTGGCGTGGCCAAGTCCCGCCCCTATTCGCACGCAGTCCGGTCCCTTTCGGGAGTCGCCCAGCCGCGATGGGACAGACTGGTCACTCAGTCTGTCCAATCGCGCGTCTCCTCCGCCTCCCGTGCGTCCCCGCCCCTGATGCCGGGTAGGTTTACGGCCGCGACTGCGCGCGTTTTCTGGCCACGCTGGGGATGGCCTAGGGAGGTAGCGTGCTGAGGGCGAGGGCAGGTCTGAGAACTGGACTTTTTCGGGGGTCTGCCGTGGAGTCGAGTCCACAGCTGTGGACCCTTTCCGCTGTCGGGGGAACTCGACTCCTCCTCAGGCCTGGGGGCTCCGACGGGCTAGTTTGCTTCGTGCAATGGGGAGGACTCCTCCCTGTGGTTTTACCCGGCTAAGGTTGATGCCTTTGTTGGAGGAAACAACTGCAATCGACTCATTTTCAGTGTCTATTCGCTTCTTAAAATGGTGCAGACGGGCGTAAACGTATCTCGGCTTGTTTCCTAAGCCTCGGGCGTGGAGGGTAACAGTTTTTAGTCACACACCTTTTAGAGTTCAGGTTGACTGAGAGGTTTGATTATATTTTTTGAGTCAAGCTTTAAGCTGTATCTCCTTTAATTATGAAGCTGCCATAACGAAATTAAAGAATTCTTATTTAAAGTTGTTATTCTCCCCTCTCCGCAATGCGGAATTTGAAGGTATTTTGATATATAGAAACGAAACAAGGAGAATCTTGTTTCTTTGAGATACTAGCTGCTTAATTTGTCATGAAAAAACTCAGTCTCTTAGTGGGAAGGTAAATGGAAAACTGCAAAAAGAGCAAGAATGAATCACAACTAAGTGAAATTAGGAGAAATTGCTAGCCTACTTGTGGATGTTTTATACACCAGTACAAATTCTTTGATAAAAATTGAGGGCTATATAGAGATGTGGTTAATTTGATTCCCATTTTATAATTACTTTTTCTTTTTTAGAGGCAAATCAAGATTTCATTTTCAAGATGGAAAGTCCATCAGACTCAGCTGTGATTTTACCTAGGACTCCAGAGGCCTGTGCAAACCCACCATCTCTTCATACAAATAGTTCACGAAAACAAGTACAAAAATCTTAGTTTTTCCAGGGGATTCATTCTGTGTTTAAATATTGTGGCAGTGGTGGTCTTAAGTCTACTGAAGACTGTTAACTAACATAATATGTAGCGTAAGTAGGTATTTCATTAAGTAGTAATTTGAGGTTTTTTTTCTAAGATAAGGTGTATGATACTCCTCACACCTGCTTGCTGCCAGATTTTCGTCTTGAATCAATTCATTTCATTTATTTTCAGATCAGGTTATTATAGTACTCCAAATTGAGGAAGTTTTAGCTGTGAAATATTGTTACGAAGCTCTTTATTGACAGGATCTAGGTCTTTTCCTTAATCTCTAATTCTAAAGCACCTAGGGTAGTATCAGGCATGTGCTGTTAGTAGTTGCTGGACAGATGTTCAGTGATTACTGGGATAAGTGTCTCAACACTGTTTTAGAAGGGTGTTGACTTTGCTGAGGTAAAAATGAACAAAACTCATGTAGCTGGAAATTAAAGGTGTTTCGCGATGACTACTTTAGATACGTGGAGACAGAAAGCCATCTAGTGGTGTCTGTCGTAGAAGTGTAAGGCCTTTATTTCTAGATTTATTTACATCAGGAATATTTTTCTTGATTAACATTTTTAATGTTTTGTGCCCTTTACAGCCCATGAGTGCAACACTTAGAGAAAGATTAAGGAAAACAAGATCTTCATTTAATTCCTGTTACAATGTGGTAAAACGTCTTAAAGTAGAGGATGAAGAAAATGACCAGACCTGTTCAGAGAAACCAGCATCTTCCACAGAAGAAAACTGTTTGGAATTTCAAAAAAGTTTTAAACATATAGACAATGAATTTGAAGAAAGTACATATTTGAAAAACACCTTCAAGAATGTCAATGTGTGTGAATCTAAATCACTTGACAGTAGGTCGTCTAGTGCTCTCCAAAATGAGTTTGTGAGTGAGAATCTTCCTAAACAAGAATTAAATGAAGAAAAAGCAAAATTGGTGAAGCAGATTCAGGAGAAAGAAGATTTCCTCCGGAGGCTAAAACTAGTCAAAATGTATAGATCAAAGGTGAGAATTCCAGGACCATTGCATAATAATTTTTTATTCTTACATAAATTGCAGGAAAATAATTTCAAAAATAGAAAGTAAGAGTTTTTTTTTTAGCATAATAAACAATAAGGGAAATGTTAAGAAACCTGGCTTCCAACAACTTTGATTCAACTCTAAGTCGTAGATTTAGAGTAGCAGAGGCCTCTAAACACAAGGATAAAACCTTTATTTGAGAGTCCCAACTCTCATTTAATCTGCAGTTGAAGCTTTTCTCTCTAGTTTCTACCCCATAGCAATGTTAGAGGTATTAAATATTAGGTGCAAGTACAGTGGGAACAGAAGTGACAGCTGACAGTGAATGAATGAAACTAAAAATAGGCCACAAAGTACAATAAAAAGTATTTTTATCTTGTGTCTCCCCCAAATTAAAGTGTTTCAGGCATTTTGAGAAAACAACAAATATATATTAATATTAGATTTAACATTTCAACCCAGTTTGGTTGAATTAAGTAGAACTTGGGCACTTGGAAGGAGTTAACCTTTCTTACCTGGGTAATTTATGTATATGCAATAGTTTATTCTTCTGGAGCAATGTGGAAAAAATGATGGAATAGTGTATCTCATTTGCCTTCTTGAATTTTTAGGATTTTTCTAAATATGACTTATTTATGAGATTGAATGTTGAAAAAACTTTTTAATTTGAATAATGTTATTTTTTAAGAGCAGTTTTAGGTTCACAGCAAAATTGAATGGAAGGTACACCATGGTATCATTTTTAAAAAATACAGTTGTGATAGAAAAAGTATATATATATTTTTTTTACTAGTTTTGCCCTATTTAATGATTTGATTTTTCCCTGAGGATAAGGATGGTCCAGAGTTTGGAACAAACAAAATGGCCATAGAAGTCAGTTGAGTGCCATTGTAACCATTCTACTTGTGACCATCCTACTTTTTCCTAGGTAGAAGTCCTTTTCATCCCCAGGTATGTTTGCCTTTAACCATGTACATCAACTGATTTGACAACTTCATTGAGTAAGTTAAAATAGCATAACCATGTAGTTATTGACATACATTCATGTTTGTTTTCTGTTTCAGAATGACCTGTCTCAGTTACGGTTGTTAATAAAGAAGTGGAGAAGCTGTAGCCAGCTATTGCTTCATGAGTTGCAATCAGCTATGTCTGAAGAGAACAAGAAACTAAGCCTTACTCAACTGATAGACCACTATGGGTTAGATGATAAATTGCTACACTATAACAGAAGTGAAGAAGAATTTATAGGTGTTTAATAATTTTTTTTCTCTAAAGTATCTTTGAGAATGACAACTAAAAGACACTTATACATTTTAAAGGGAAGGCATCCTGACAAACATTAGTTTGGGGCACTCTAATGCATAAATATAAACTAAATTCTAAATGAAAATTTAGTATTTTGGATAGATTTGCCAAAGAAAACTTGCCATTTAAAGTAATGTGAAAAAAAATCATGTTTAAAATATAATTTGGACAATTCTGGAAACCAGTTTTAATACATTGTTTCTTATGGCAAAAAGTTTGTTTTAAATGTTAAAAAGTTGTCCAGGTAGATGTCTGAACATAAACTGGTCTAAAATACCTACCTCTGATAAGTTTATGAATCTCTTTTCTGTCCATTTACCACATATTTCCATCTGATGATCTAGTAAGTAATTAAACTCGTGTCCAAAATTGCATTCTTCCCTGTCTCTCTTCACATTTGTTTCCTCCTTTAGTGAAACGACCATCTATTTCTTTAAAAACTACATTTTCTCATCTCTCACATCAAGGTATCATGGCATACATCTGTGTGCCTTCACATTCATCTGTACAATAGATGAAATTTTCATTGTCCGTTCAATTCACAGTGACTCCTTAGTCAGAAACCCACCTTTGCAGGATTGGCTTTCTGTTGCCAAATTATACAGCAGTAACTGTCATGTTGGCTATATATGGAGATAGGACCCAAGCTGGCCAGTCCCTGGGAATTTGGAATTGAGTTGAGGAAAAGCAAGCCCATCTCTTTCTGTGGCCGGAGCTGCTGTGTGTAAACATGGAGGCAGCAGAGCTGGCAGGCTTAGGAAGGCCTGTGTGTATTTACAGAGAAAGGCAGAGATGGTATATGGAGAGGGAACTTTGTGGGGCCGTGGCATCTTGGTCCTAGTTGCCAGTCATTCCTGAGGGCTTTCTGGATTTCTGCTTTTGAGTCCTTTTAAGGGTTAAAAACAGCTTTACTTAGCTAAAAAGAAAGACTTCCTTTCTAGTTAGTAAATAGCCACTACTCTAAACCCTCCCTTTGAATGCACCCTACTTTTAGCCCTGTCCCCATAATTTAACAAATGTTATATTTAAAAAGTAGACTCTAGGGCCTTGCTCTTGCGTCTGTTTAATTGTTAGTGCCATGCCAATAAACTCATCCCTGCCCCCTTACACAAATTCCTGCTTCTCGATGCTGGCTTTTATGAACCCAAGAGGACTGGCCCAGGCCTCACATGGGCTTCCCCTGGCCGTGGGGTTCCTAGATGGGCACCACTGTGCTGTTCTTGTGCCTACCAGCTGGCCTTCCTCAATGCTTGCTGCCAGCCAGGGGCCTTAATGTGGCAGAGGAAGCATCGCCCCTTGTGCTGGCATTCTGGTAGGTAAATGTGTGGTACCTCTCTAGATCTTGGAGGCTGCAGCAGCCCACTGCTGACAGGCACATTCCCTGGGGTCACCCTTACGTGTCCACGTGTGGAACTGCAGCGTCAGTGGGACTCCGGTTCTGGGAGAGCTGGGGGTTTCCAAGGCACTGGCTGGGTGCTGAGGTTCCAAACAGCCCAAAGGTGGGTCATGGGGGAGGGATGGGACTTATGGGACTGTTTGGGGTCTGGTGATGCCCATGGGGTAGTCCTCTTTGCCACTTCTGTTGAATTTCACCTCCATTTAGTGGGGGTGAATTTATTAGGAACCACTGGATGCCGTATTTTTATTTTAAAAAATGAGAGTTGGCTGGGTGCAGTGGCTCACGCCTGTAATCCTAGCACTCTGGGAGGCCGAGGTGGATGGATCGCTCAAGGTCAGGAGTTCGAGACCAGCCTGAACAAAAGCGAGACCCTGTCTCTACTAAAAATATAAAGAAACTATCTGGACAACTAAAAATATATATTTATAGAAAAAATTAGCCAGGCATGGTGGCACATGCCTGTAGTTCCAGCTACTTGGGAGGCTGACGCGGGAGGATTGCTTGAGCCCAGGAGTTTGAGGTTGCTGTGAGCTAGGCTGACGCCACGGCACTCTAGCCAGGGCAACACAGCCAGACTCTGTCTCAAAAAAAAAACAAAAAAAAAACGAGAGCTATCATTTAACATAGCACTTGCTTTGTGCCAATTTTAAAAATATATTAATTCATTTGAGTATTATGGTGATCAGTGTCCAGTATGAAAAAGACAAGAAATTTAAGATTAGTTATTTTAAACTAAGTGGTTATTTAAAACTTAAGTGGCAAAGCCAGGACTTGAACCAGGCAGCTCAGCAACAGAACCCATATTCTTAATTCTATGCTTAAGGCCATGCCGTGTTTGACCTGATTGATTATTAATATATCACTAGTTGATAACAATATTGTAAAGGACTGTAAAAGTAAGGAATATAATTGCTGTTAGTTCGACAGAAGCTCAGAGGAGGCCGTACTGTGAACAGTGTCAAGAGGGGAGTTGGCTTGCACGACCCATGTGCCCTTCCAAAGCACCTGCCAACACCCTAAACCAGCAGTTACCTCCTGTTGAAAAGGCTTGTACTGGAATACTGCTTGAGGACAGGAGGCTCCCGATAAACCCTGCCCCCCTGTGCCTCAAAGCTGAGGCAGTCAAGTAAGGAGCATTGCCAGTGTCACCCAGGGTTGATAACTAACAAATAGAAATGACACAGGCTGTTTGGTTTGTTAAGATCTGAGAATCCACATAGCATTATCTAGTGAAATTTGTGGCATTGGATATTAGCAAATGGAGTCTCCAGGCAGCTAACTTAGGTGATGTGGAATTTGATTCACCACAAAAGAAAAAAAAAAAATGTCTAGTATATCTATGGTTGATTTAAAGCAACAGGACAGAGAACTTCTGGCAACCCATCTTAAGTGTCAAGTATTTGCACCCCACAAACACACTCTTACCCTCAGATCTCTCCCCCAACCCTCCAAATTCCTGTCCCAGGGATAATTTTGAAGGACCCTGGATGTAGAAATGTTACCAATGGGCATTTCCATACTGAATCAGCCAAACTGACTACTTGAGTCATTCTAGCACTAAGGAGGTGAGTCATCAAAGTAATGCTGGTCCTGTCATGTTCCTCACCATCCCCATCCAGCACTGATCACTATGTGGGTGGATCGATAAACCTTTTAAAGGTTTTTTTCTAAGTAGAAGATTTTATAATAGCTCTCTTGCTTCATCTACACTACTATATACTAGATATGGTATTGTGGATTAAACTTAATGTTTAGTTCATAAATTACAGAACAGTGAGACACTGACATCACTTGGAGATTGTGGTCGGTGATCCCAATGACACAGCAGTCCACAGGCTAGGGGAAGGGTAAAGCAGTTTCCTGGCCGGTTAGTATTCTCATTACATAATTGTCATCATCTCCGTGAGTAAAGCAATAAACTATTTTATGGAAATGAGAAAGCACTTTTTTTGTTGTTTGCTAAACCCTGTTGGGTAGAACACAAAATTGAATTCTGTTACAATAAATAAGAAATGCAGACGATTATGTTTTTAAAATAATGTAGTGATTTACAAATGATGTAAAGCTTGGAAAAAGTAAACAATTTACCTTGTTCTCACTGGTAGAACAAGATATAATCTTAAATATTCTGGTAATTTTTTTCTGATTATAGAAGAAATGCTTACCGAAGAAAATGGGAAATACAGAAAAGCATAAAGATAAAAATCATCCATAATCTAATAGGTTTTCTGATAATTTTATAAAATTAGAAATGCTAGCAGTAGCTAAGAATATTTTTTAGCTTTTAAGTCTTTCTAGGCTGGGCATGGTGGTTCATGCCTATAATCCCAGTACTTTGGGCAACCAGCCTATGCAACACAGTGAGACCTTGTCTCTACAAAAAGTAAAAAAATTAGTTGGACGTGTGGCGCGCACCATAGTCCCAGCTACTTGGGAGGCTGAGGCAGGAGGATTGCTTGAGCTCAGGAGTTTGAGGTTACATTGAGTTATGATTGTGCCACTGCACTCCAGCCCAGGTGACAAGAGTAAGACCTTGCCTCTTAAAAATGAATTAAATTTAAAAAATAAGATTTTTCTATACCATAAATATGAAAATATCTTTAAACCAATTAAGATTAAATGAATAAAATAGATCTTGAATTTTTTTTTCTGACTTAAAATCTTGTTCATTCATGAATAAGAATAATTCATGGTATTTTACACATTTATTCATGCAGGACAAAAATTTAAATGGTGATCTATGATAAAAACACAATTTGCTATTAAAAATATGCAACTAAGAGGAGACTCTACTTAAATTTCCCAGTATGAAAGAAAAAGAAATCATTTTACGCAAATGAAATGATTTTTCAAATGATTAACTTGGCCTTGTGTTTTCCTGCCAGTGTTTTTACATTTTAACAAGAGCAGGAAATGTTTTCATCCGTAATCTTTCTACTTCAGCCTGTAGTATGGAAATCTCTTCAGCTTGTTGTTTTGAAATATTTGTTAACTTCTGTTGTTGCATCATGTTTTCATATCGTTCTTTGACAATCTTTTCGCAAGTCAATTTAGACCCTATCTCAAAAATGGAGAAGAAAGGAATTAGCTGGATTATTATCAATACTTTGAAACACACAGGCAGTACTCAGAATCAATTAAATATGTGGAAGAAACGCTGGAAGCTTTATAACTATTGTACAGATTTCAGGATACTGATTACTTTTAACGACATCTACAGTTGATTAAAGAAAAATAATGGTTACCCATTGCATTACAGATGTCTTTTCTCTCTGATACAGCTACCAACTCTTCTCGTAGATTGCAGCTTAGACTATAATTTGCCACATCTTTTTGATTGCTGAACTTTCCCAGTTTTTTGAGTAATTTTTTGCAGTTTTCCACATTCTTTTTGTGGGTCTGAAATTTTGTTGCCATGACACACCACAAAATTAATTTTGAAAAAATATAACTTATTTTATAAAAACATTATTCTTGTATTTTAAATGCATTATCATCATTAAGATAACATCTTACCACCATATCCCTAATGCCTGGCGTACTACCTACCCATAGTAGGCACTCAATTGTTGAAAAATAGAATGGGATCTTAATACCACATTTTAGAAAAAAATTATATTCTTAAAAATGAGATAATATTTTAAAAGCTTCAGATTACTTTCTATTTTATATATGTTATATAATAAAAACTGAGCATTTGTTATTCAGTTATGATAAAATAAAGCCTTTACAAGGCCAAGGAAAGACTATCAACACATCTATTACATAAATTGTAAACAAACGTGAAATAGAAAATCCACTCACACTCAGATATTCCCTCAGGGGTAAATTCTAATATTAAAAGAAGTGCTTTAGTCTATTTTACTGGTTATGGTTGCCAAGACACTATTCAGGGATCGCTAATTACTTGATGAATTCTAGTAAATGCCCAAGATTTTGTTAGGCTCTGTTTGAATTCATGATTTGAAGCATTATTACTTTGCTCAAATCATTCACAGATTTGGGATTATAATGATCATTTTCTTTGAGACTTACCTTATCTATAACAGCAATGGTTTGCTCCATTATTCCAATCTGAATACTAATCAGAGACTCATAGTTGGGTTCATTTAGGTACTTTGAAACAAAAAACCACAATATATGTAAGGATATTTTTCTCTTTCAATGGATAACTTCATAATGATTGTTTTAGTTTAGAAAGTTACTTTTTTTCATAATAAATATATATGTAAATTAAGTTTGATTTGACTTACGTGCCAATGATATTTACCTTTATTTAGCCATCAGTACACTAATTATTTCACTCAATACAACAATTACAAATGTCTAGGGTTTACTTCCTCATTCATTCATCATTTATTCAAATCACCAAATATTTGTTAAATATTCCACTTGAGTCCCACATTAACAGTGTCCCATTTAAAGACATTGAGGAAGATACAAAGATAACATGACTTAGCCTTCAAGGAAAAGTGAACATACAGGTATGATTGATTGCCAGAAGACATGTAAAGTGTCATGCAAATTTAAAGGTGGTTTGTGATGGCATGGAGTTCATCTAGACTTGGGAAATCAAGAAAGGTTTTATGAAGGAGGTGACTTTTAAACTAGACCTTAAAAATGTAAGATTTGGGGTATACAAAACAAAAATTAGGAGAGACACTCCAGATAGAAGAACCAGTATGGATAAAAACACAGAGGTAGAATCCTAGAAAATAGTAATAAGTTTCATTTGAGAATACTAATGTATAAGAGGACCAGTGAGACATGAGTTTGAAAAGTTAAGTTGGAAGACACTGCCCACCTAAGGATTTCATAATTCATTTGCTAGATAAGAGATGGCAGTTTAAGTTGTTTGAGCAGGACAGTATTGTTATTAGAACTGAATAGGAATACTAATTCTACAGCAGTATATAGTATAGATTAGATAAAAGGAAGACCCAGGGTCAAGACACCAGTGAGAGATTAATTATAAGATTGTTTAAACCATTCAAAATGGAGAACTGACCTGGGACCAGGGCAGTGGGGATAGAAAATGAGGGAATAAATACAGAGACTAGGCAAGACTTGGAAGGCATGGGAAAGAGGGGAACCAAAGATAACTAAAACTTCAAGCCAGAAAAAGTGGCTGAAAAGAACAGAAATAAGCAAATTAAGAAGAGGAGCTCCTGACAGGTGAGAAATATAGAAATGGAGCTTGGCTTGGAATCCACAGAGCTGGATTAGTCCTCTAAAAGTGTTCAGGGAAGTTAAGAAAAATAGAGAAGATCACCAAGGGAGAGGCATGGAAAGAAACACAAACATGGCTAAGGGCAGGATCTTAAAGAATGGCTATATGGAAGGGTTAGAGGCAAAAGAGAATCCAGTAGAGGAGGAGGAGAGGGGGAGGTCTGACATGTTGAAAGTAAAATTAGTCAGAGGTGATAAAAGCAAAGGAATGGGTAATCAAGATAGTTAAATGATACAGAGAATTCAAGGATGGTAATGATGGGGAAAATCTGACCACAGGATTTGACAACTAGAAAATCCTTAGTGAACTGAAAGATAGAATTATTCTACTGAATATATCATGAAGAAGTGGTGGTAGCAAATGTAAACAACTGGGAGAAAAAGACAAGAATTCATAGACACGTTAGGAAACTCCTGGTTGAGAATACGCTTGACATCACAGAGGCTTCTGATTAAATACTGGTTAAATGAATGAATATGTTGATGATTAAAATTAAAACTATGTTGCGGGGGAGAGGGACGGGGGGGGGGCGGGGAGAACTTACCTTTTGACGATCTCTTGAGAAAAAGAGCATTTGAATATCCCAAGCCTTTTGATTTAGATCTTCCATTTCCATCTCCATTTTCTTATGCTCCCATTCAATCTGAAATATTCCTTTGTGTACCTCTTTAGTTTCCATCATGCTAGCAACTTTCTTTTGTCCTTGAGTCTTAAAAAAGTTCATTTGATATTCAAATAATATGATTCTGCATACAGGATCTAGAATATTTGAAGCTGAATGCTATTCTTATAAAACATTTGGATCACAGAGATAATTATATTTTCTTTTAAAAATGCAGCAGATATTAAAAAATAACTTCTTGGGCAAAATCTGATCACTATAAAGTATGATAGTCAGAAAACAGAAAGGACTATAAGGTATATTTAAATGGCAGAGCCAATTTATATGTTAATGATTAGGCAGGAAATCTTCTTGCCATCACCTAGTCTACCAACCTGGATGCATTTGTATCCCTGCTCATTGCCCTCCCACCAGATGCTATGGATAAAGGATTGTAGTTTAATGCAGCTAGGCACAGCAAGTATCTGGTGGAAAAGCAAAAAAAACAAAAACAAAAACAAAAAACAAAGAAAGAAAACCCCAAAAAACCCATATGATCATCGCAATAGATGCAGAAAAGCATTTGATAAAATCCAGCACCTCTTCATGATAAAAACCCTCAACGAAGTAGGCATAGAAGGAACACATCTCAAAATAATAAAAGCCATGTATGACAAACCCACAGCCAATACTGTACTGGGGAAAAGTTGAAAGCATTCCCCTAAAACCTAGAACAAGACAAGGGTGCCCACTGCCACCACTTCTATTTAACATAGTACTGGAAGTCCTGGCCAGAACAATCAGGCAAGAGAAAAAAATAAAGGGCATCCAAACCAGGAAAGAGGAGGTCAAACTATCCCTGTTTGCCCAAGATAAGATCTTATACTTAGAAAACCCTAAAGACTCCACCAAAAGACTTGTAGAGGGAACAAACGAATGCATGAACCTGCCAATCCAGTGAATCCAGCAGAGTATCTTTCAAAAATTGAGGTGAATTAAAACTTTTTCAGACAAGAAAAATAAAGAGAATTTATTACTTGCAGACTCATACTTTAGTTAAGTTAAGGAAATTCTTTAAGCAGAAGGTTTATGATGGAAAGATGGAAACTTAGATCTACAAAAAGAAATAAAGATCTTTTGAAATATTGAGTGAAAATAAAGGTAAATGAAAAAATACCTTTTTCACATTTTTTAAAAATTATTCTAAAAGATAATTGACTGTCTAAAGCAAAAATAACAATATATTTTGGGTTTATAGCATTTGTAAAAGTAAAACAAATGGTAACATTAACATATAATTTCTAAATTGCACAAAATCCCCAAATATTTTGAAATTAAATAACACACATCTAAATAATCCATGAGTCAAATAGGAAGTCACAAGGGAAATTAGAAAACATTTTAAATGGAAAGAAAATGAAAATACAAAATATTAAAATTGTAGAATACAGATAAAGCTTAGAGGGAAATCTATAACATTAAATGTTCATATTAAAAAAGAAACAAGGTCTGAAATAAATTAACCAATCTTATGTAAGGTTACCTTTAGATGAGTAGATTGGGTCTAACAAAACTACGGCATATTAGAATGAACATTTAGCTGTGGTCCTGAATTTCCTGTACCTTAGAATTATGGGGGAAGTTTTTAAAATGCACTCATGCACCTCTTGCCACTCACAAAAATTAATTCACGATGGATAACAGACGTAAACCTAAGGCACTAAACTATAAGAATTCTAGAAGAAGAGGCTGGAAAAACGCTTTTAGATATCAGCCTAGCAAAGAATTTATGAAGAAGACCTCAAAGGCAATCACAGCAACAAAAAAATAAATAAATGGGACCTGATTAAATTAAAAGGCTTCTGTCCAGATTTAAACCTAAGAAGTGAAACTATTAGAATTCTAGAGGAAAATGTTGGACACACTCTTCTAGACATTGGCCTAGGCAAAGAATTTATGAAGAAGACTCCAAAGGCAATCACAGCAACAACCAAAATAAATAATTGTGACTTGATCAAATTAAAAAGCTTCTGCACAGGCGAAGAAACTGTCACAAGAGCAAACAGGCAACCTACAGAATGGGAGAAAATTTTTGCATGCTACAAATCTGATAAAGGGTTGATAACTAGAATCTACTTAGAACTCAGGAAAATCAACAAGAAAAAATCAAAAATCTATCAAGAAGTGGGCAAAGGACATGAACAGAAACTTTTCAAAAGAAGACAGAATAATGGCCAAAAACCATATGAAAAAATGTTCAATGTCTCTAATCATCAGGGAAATGCAAATCAAAACCACAATGAGATATCACCTAACTCCAGTGAGACTGGCCTTTATCAAAAAGTCCCAAAACAATAAATGTTGGCGTGGATGCAGAGAGATAGGAACACTCATACACTACTGGTAGGACTGCAAACTAGTGCAACCTCTGTGGAAAGCAATATGGAGATACCTCAATGAGATACAAGTAGAACTACCATTTGACCCAGCAATCCCGTTACTGGGCATCTATCCAAAAGAGGAAATGATACTGTATAAGAAAGACACCTGCACCCGAATGTTTATAGCAGCACAATTCACAATTGCAAAGATGTGGAAACAACCCAAGTGTCCATCAATACATGAGTGGATTAATAAAATGTGGTGTATGTATACCATGGAGTACTATTCAGCTTTAAGAAACAATG
>CAUYSK010033905.1:0-24618 GCA_963575035.1 Avahi laniger | reverse complement strand
TTTTACATTTATATATTAAATAAATTTGGCCTACCTACAGATGAGTGACAATGAATACATTACTAACCCCTGCCGGTTTCCCAGATAACACCTGATGACTAATCCAATCTCATCACTCTCATCTCCTCTACAAGGGGCAGGCCTATGTACAGAAAATGACCTTCAATTTAGGGTCATAATTATATTTAGTAAGAACACTAGATTGATCTTATTTCTCAATGATTTACTTTTCTCTCTATTCTAAATCTTAGTAAAAATATAATCTTACTCAAAATACCAAGAAGGTATTTATTCTTTGTATATATATATATATTTTTTTTTTTTTTTTTTGAGACAGAGTCTCACTCTGTTGCCCTGGCTAGAGTGAGTGCCGTGGCATTAGGCTAGCTCACAGTAACCTTGAACTCCTGGACTCAAGTGATCCTACTGCCTCAGACTCCCGAGCAGCTGGGACTATAGGCATGCGCCACCATGCCCAGCTAATTTATTTTTTCTATATATTTTTAGTTGTCCAGATAATTTCTTTCTGTTTTTAGTAGAGATGGGGTCTCGCTCTTGCTCAGGCTGGTCTCGAACTCCTGAGCTCAAACAATCCGCCCGTCTCGGCCTCCCAGAGTGCTAGGATTACAGGCGTGAGCCCCCACGCCCAGCATATTCTTTGTATATTTTTAAATAACTTTTCTCACCTTACAATAAAGATGATATGTATCTTTATATGGACATATTTAAAAATACAGGGAACAAGAAATTAATCACCCTATGTGTCTTTCTGGCTTAACATTCTTCCTCATGTAGCAAATTGAACTTCTCGTCAAGTCTGTGACAGTCCTGTACAAGACTTGCCACCTCATTGACACATCCTGTCCAGCTTTTGCTGTTTTCTAGGAGTTGGGACTTCCTGTTCTTTCTGCTTAGAATGCTCTTTCCCCAGAGCTGCACAGGCCTGGATAATTCTCACACATCAAGTTTTGATTATAAAATCACTTCATCAGCATGACTTTTCTGGCTATCTCATTTTACTATCCTGAGATTTTTGTCAAATTTCTCAATTTTTTAGTAAAAGCCAGAAAATTGGATTTTGTTGCGAAGATTTCTAAATCTTCAATGTTGTTTAATGTCATCAAATTTACATTTAAAAACAAATACTACGCAGGGCAAACAAAACTGATCATCTATTGGCCATGTTTGGCCCACTGGTGACCAATCTGAAACTTCTGGCTTAGCACAATCAACACCTATCGTGCTTATTTACTGCTTCTCTGAAAGTTACCTCCCATTAGAAAATAAGCTCCAGGAAAGCAGAAGCCTTATTTGTCTTGCTTTGTGCTATTTCCTCAGCACCTGGCTCACAACAGGTATTCAGTTAATATTGGCTGAACAAATGAATCTCAAAACCTGAAAATAAGATTTTAGTATCTATATATTATTTTTTCTTATGGATTAATATTCACAAAAACAATAACAAATATGAAATTTTTACAGTATGCATTTTCTGGTAATGATTTCTGACAGTTTTTCAACTATATTTTCATTGTTACTATATATCTTTTTACATTGCAGACACTATTGTGTTAGGTTTTAGTTGCTATATACAGTTGTCAGAAGATTTTGTTGATTGTTTTCTGTCTTTATAACTCTACACTTTCTGAGCATTTATATGCACTATGAATATTTCATTTGGTTTATGTTTAAATTATAGCTCTTTTTTGAGTCTTCTTCATGTGTCCCTGTTTCCCTATTAGGCAGAATATTCTTCAGGGGGCCAGAATCATAGTCTCAAAATATGTGTGTCGTGCAGATAGAGTAAATGATTTACAAAAGAAAACATAAGCCGGGCCACTTTTAGAAGTCTGAGATTAGGTTATTGACCAAGATATCTCGGTTCTTATTCCAGCTCTGCTACTAAGTTTGCAGACAGACACATTTCTGCCCCAATATATTTTTATCTGCAAAATAAAGATAGAGTTAATTGTATCTGAAGCATCTCATACCCATTAGGATACCTACTAACAACAGCAACAACAAATCCAGAAAATAACAAGTGTTGTGAAGGGTGTGAAGAAATTAGAATCTTTGTGCACTGCTGATTAGAACATAAATGGTGGAGCCACTATAGAAAACTATATGGTGGTTCTCCAGAATTTTTTAAAAGAAGAATTGTCATATTATCCAGCAATTGTGTTTCTAGGTAGGTACCCAAACAAAGCGAAATCAGGGTCTTGAAGAGATATTTGAACACCCACGTTCATAGCAGCATTATTCACAAGAGCCAAAATGTGGAAGTGACTCAAGTGTCCATCGACAGATGAATGGATAAACAAAATGTGGCAGACACACATGATGAAATATTATTCAATCTTAAAAAAGAAGGAAATTCTGACACTTGCTACAACATGGATAAACCTTAAAGACATTATGCTAAGTGAAATAAGCCCATCAAAAAAATAAAAATACTCTATGATTCTGCTTTTATGAGGTACCTAGAGTTGTCAAATTCATAGAGACAGAAAGTAGAATGGACATTGTCAGTGGCTGGAGGAAGGAGAAGGGAAGTTTTGTCTTATGGGTATGGAGTTTCAGTTTTGCAAGATACAAGAAAACAGTTCCGGACATGGGTGGTGGTGATGGTTGCACAACAATGCGAATGTACTTAATACCACTGAAAAATGGATAAAACGGTAAATTTTGGGTTATGTGTATTTTTCCATAAGTAAAAATAATTAAAAAACATATCTGAGGATTTTTCTTGGTAAAATGTTTTATAATTTCAAAATTCCTCATAGAGACTATGCAAAGAGCAACTTCCAAGCTCTTTCTCGTCAGGTAATGTCTTCCTTAAAGGGAAGCCAGACTCTTGTCAGGCCCTCAGCTTCAGTCATCTATGTCTCCCAGTTGTGGGTCCCAGATGACAAAATAGACTTCTTCTAATTCTCTCCACCCTTATTATACGCTTCCAGAAGAAAAAAAATCACATTCTCCTTGTAAATGATATTTTCTTCTACTTTTAAACTGAAGTTTTATTTTTCCTTTCTTACTTTGACAACACATTTCCTGGCCCTTACTTTGGTCAATCACCCAACACTTTTATGGCAATTTTCATAGCCATTTTATCCTTGCATCTCAAGAATCAATCTCCCCTCTTCTTTCTGCTCCTCTTGCACATTCAGTTCCCCTGAGCTGTGTTCAGCTGTCAGCCTCAGCGATGAGCGGCACCGATTCCCCGCGTTATTAGGGAGCACTTGGAGCATCTCTGTAGCACTGATGCTGACAGTTGAACACACAGGAGCAGCTGGCTCAGTGGGGAAAGATAGGGGAGGGGGTGAGAGCTATTCATTGCAGTGTATTTATAACTTGGCCCCAAAAGCAGGGATGGCAGTATTCAAATAGGAGAGAGTGAAAAGACATTTTATCCTAATTAAAAAGGTAATTAAGTAACACACTGAAGAATTTAAATCAGTGCTCTTGGTTTTTATGACAGGTCTGATGGTATAACTACCCAGAAACCTTTCTGGAACAACAAATGTTGCCTCTTAAGCTCTGTTGCTTGCTGAGTGGCCACCTATGGATGAAAAATTACAGTAGGAATCCTAGAAGGGTTTCTAAGATAAGTAAAGATCCCTCTTAAAGAAAAACATTGTACACAGGCATGAAAACTCCAGCCAGCTCAGATTAAAATTCTGCTCAAATGATCACCAATACCCCTACTCCCGGCCCCTACTCCTGATCCAAACTGGCCAGACCGATTTTAGCCTTACCTAGAAGATATTCTAGATTTTCTATAATATATTCCACTTCTTTTTCTGTCACCTGTTTAATTTATGGACTTTCTTGTCATGACCTTCAATGGGCTCTTGTTTCCAAATTAAATGTAGTTTTGTGTTGTATGTATGTATGAATCCTACCATTTGACACTGTATCCTCCTACTGATATATCCCTTAAAGAATGAGGAAACAGGTCATTGATTTCAAATATTAGGTCCAAATGTATGATAATTCCCAACCAATTGCTGGCTAGATTTTGAAAATTTCAGAAGTTTCTTTACAACTTGTATTAAATCCTGAAACAATAATTTAATTATATTTTATAAATGTTATTTTAATCAGGTATACTCGTAAAGTACCATAAATAAATTATCTTTCTTCTGTTCACTTTTAAGTCAATTCTGAGTACTAGTTAAGCTAACAGCATTCAAATAACTGTTTTATTTAGATTACTTCTGTAATAGATTTATAATTATCTTTAAATTTATCTGAAGTGATTATTTAATATAGTTACGTATATGTATATATGTGTTTTGTTTCTACATTTGACAATATAACAACCAAATGTAATAAATAATAAATTTCACATCCCCAAAGAGTAATGTCAACAGTTCCCATCTCACCTAAGAGGATTTATTAAATATATAAAAATATATATATATATGTATACACACACACACAAAGAGTCAATTCTTATTATTTATGGTAGTTACACTCTGTAAAGTCTCTGAAAACTCTGAATTAGTTAATATAGCATCACTGCTCCTAGAGGAAATACAGGGTTAGGTTCCTGGCAGCCTCTGGTCACAACATTTTCTTGAACTATCAATGCATAACCTTGTTTCGTGTGTGTTTTCATTTAAAGACACTTTATTTAATATTTATTATTGATTCATTAGAACTGAACTCACAGAAAAAGTACTGTAACTCATAAATGAACAAAGCTTATGTAACGCATGCATCTTCTCCATAAGGCACATCGCAGTCTTCTTTGCACCTAGGAACACTAGACGGTGCTTCAGCACTATGCTTGATGGTCACTTTCAACATCAAAATTACCAACGAAAAGCAAAAAATAAAATGCATAAAACATGACACCGAGATTGAAAAAAAGGACTCTTGTTTGTCGTATCAGAGCTGAAATGAGATGGTAGAGAAATTCCTTGTTCAATTTCAGCTGGGAACTGCACATTGAGCGACTCATTTTTCACTACTGTGTATATGAACACAAATGACCATAAAAGCACTCTGAGTATTAAGTTTGAGGTTACTAATAATTTTTAGGATTTGCAAATGTGAAATACATGCATAATAAGAAAAAACTATACCTCTCTTTTTGTTTTTAGAAAACTATTAAATTACCATAACGAGCACTATTTTTGTTAATATAATAACTTATTTTATCCATGCATGTATATTTATTTTGATTTTATTATAAATGCTCAAATTAAAAATGAGAGAAGACAGACAATATTAGTATCTGACAAATGAAGATTATTGATCCTAATAAAAATCAAAGTTCTCTTGGATCAAGCTCTGGACACTGAACTGATTCTAATTTCTATGTCAGTAAATACATTGTTTTCCCATTTTCATGGTAGTTAGAAATTCTTCTGGGGAATATAAATGGAGTCTGATTTCTACAGTCTGTACCAAATATCTAATAGCCTCAACGGACACACTACTGGAATATAATATGGAGGTTTCAGGGAATTCGGGAGGCTGAACCTTCCCATATCTTTAAAATAGGAAATCTTACTAAATTCAGATATTTAATAAAAGAACATTTTATGATTTCAAAGAGAAATCAGCAATATTTTGTCAAGGACTAGAAGAAATTAATGTAAAAACTTGAAATGATAAATTATGGATAGTTACAGTGTTAAAGTTATTTGATGACTAGGCTTTAAAATTTCCTAATTCCCAGGTAAATACTTTAAGATATGGTTACATATGCTACTTGTACAAAACTTCCCACATATTCAAATATTTTTAATCTACAATTTGAAGGGAGATAAGAAAAACATATGTTGCGCTTGCTGGGGAGGCTGTTTAATTTGAAGTGTCCAAAGATATATATACTTGGGATCCTTTTAATTTGGGAAACTCTGCCTTAATTCAGTTTTATTTTATATTTCTACAAGATATGGTACATGAGTTCATAGGTCCTGCTTTATGGAACATCATTTTAAGGGAGCTATCATTTTGAGAAAAATAATGTTTATATTTTTATAGCTTTTTTCCTCAATAATATCTGTTCCCTGAAAGATGCTTTTGACTTTTTTCAAACCCAAAGAACTAGTTAGAAAATTATCTTTCTTTTTTCATTTCAATCCTGTTTTTCTTTTTAATTTTCTCTAAACTTAATTTAAAGATAACACTGGTAATTTCCAAGGGAAAACAAACAACTCCACAGGGCATTTCTTTTTCTCTTGTCCACCAAACTCCATAGAAAAAAAAAAAACAAAGTGACCAAAAAAAAAAAAAAAGACATTAGACTCTCTAAATTCTAAAGTACAAATATTGGCAGTTTTCAGTATTTTTTTCTCTGCATCTCAAACCTAATGAAGGCGAACAGTAGTCAGTTCATGAGCTCCTCCAAGTGAGCCTAGAGGGCCGAGCTTATCCCTGATGAGCTGTTCGCTGCAGTTCTGGTGTTTACCAAATGTGTCAGATGGATAATGTTCATTAATGAACCTGAATATCTTGAAGCAGAGCAATTCCTCCAAATATTATGATGCTTTAATGACACTTGTAATAAGACCGCCAAGGACTACCAGCAGCTAGCAAATACACATTTCCAAATGTAACATTAGTAAATGTTTGAATGCAGCAAAATCTTAAAACTGGTGTACCAATGTCTGCTTACTTTGCCTCCTAAGGACCTCGGAAATGAATAAGCGATGAGCAAGACAGCACCACAGGCAGCACCGCGGCGGCTGCGGGGAAGTGGGGCAGCAATGGCATTTACAACGATTTTCATTGAATACCTAGAAAAGGGGAAAAGAAACAAACTTGGACATACAGGTGTGGAAGGGAGCAAAGGTACTAAAAATGGATATAAAATACATCAAATCACATCCTTCTATAAGAAAGAAAATGACTTCTTGTATAGCCTTACATGAATCATCGCGAGAATGTTACTGAAGTGTCATTGTCGAGTTCAGTCCAGCCTCCTAGAGACCTCCCTCCTTAAACCAAAGTATTATCCTGGGACTGCCTGTCTGCTGTGACATGGTTTCCTTCTTCCTACCCTACTCCACAGTTCCGTTAAGCACTGAGTCTTCAAGTCAGTCCTTCCCTAGCTTCGTGGAGAGAAAGCAAGTGCATTCAGCTTCTCAGTGGGTCTCTGTGGAATTCCATGGGCAGCTTTCATATTCTTGAGCTTTTGTTTTTATGCATGAGTTGAATACGGTAGTTTCTTTTACTATTAAGCAACAAATAGGATATTACTTGGAGTCCATGTCTGTTCTTATTATTTTTCCCCCACAATAATTCTTACTGAAAAAATACTAAAAACTAATAAATATAATTTCTGCTTCCCCATAGAAGTTAGTGAAATGTTTTCTGAAAGGTAAGAGAGGGCATGACTATTAACAAATTATCAGGTGAGTTTCATAGTCTTGTTACTATCTTACATATCCTCTTTGAAATAAAACCCATTTTTACTCATCATTCACCCATTCAGTAAATATTTATCAAGTGCTTATTTGACACTGAGTGATATATATATGATTAGTAAATTATTTATAGTAAATACACATATATGCTACAAAAGCCATAAAATAACCACGGTACACTCTAAAATTTATCTTCTCTTGGAAAATCAAATTGCTATCCACCAAATGGTGAGGTTTGTATTGTAACGTTTTCTAAATGTGACAAACTTCATGCTTATTATAAGTGTGACATCTTTCTTTCTTTCTTCCCTCCTTTCCTATTTCTTTCTTCTTTCTTTGCAATCTTTAATGATCTTTCTTACATACAGATACTGGAAAGTATTTATAAAAATGTTTCTCTGTTCTCCTTATGTTATGTAGATTTGAGTTCTGATTTTTACTTCTATGTGTGTCTAGGCAGTTACTGATTTAAATACATTCATTGTACAAATAATACTTACAGAATATGGTAGACCCAGATGCTTCAACCTCTGCCACTCACTGTTCTACTCCCACCAAACTTTGTATTATCCAGGACAGCTCCTCTGAGCCTGCCATGTGCTGTCACTAAAAACTGTAACTATCCATTAAAATTTATGGAAACAAAGATTAATTAGCTAAATAACTTATTATTGCTACACACACTAATAATCTTAGAGTCAGCTAAAAATAACTAACACAGATGTTTTTACTATGCCTTTAGTAAATAAAGTAAGTTTACATTTTGTTTATCATCATTTTGTCTTAACTAATTATGTTCAATGAACGTCATTTACTTAGCAAAGAATGCCAACTTAGGTTATGTTTTGAGAATAAAATTGAAGACAAAAACACTGCTTATGGATTTGTATGTTGTTTTTCCTTGTTATCCTTGTCTGTTAAGGTAACACCATCCCAACTGGTAAGATTCCATTTTTTGAGCTCTGAGTGAAATGAGTTAGGGCATGGTATCTTACATCTAACCTAAAATATTTGTCCTGTTGTTTTCTTTGGTTTTATTTACTACCTCAGTTAACAGAACTATGACATGAGTCCTACACTTCATTGTCACAGATTCTAAATTTCATTTCTAAACTCTCTTTTCAGTAATGTGGGAAAACATTGTCCCTAACATGTCTTCATTCCTCACAGCTATCTCAATGAAGGTATATTCCATTTAAATCCCCAAATCCAAAAATGGAGTTGGATTTTTTCTTGTTTCCACTGCCATGCCTGTGGCATCAGTTTCTCCTGGTGGATTCATTCTTTCCATCACCATTATAACCTTCCATGTTTATATTTATCCCTCTCAACATCCTGCCTTCCCATATTCTTATCTGTAATCTCTTCTAGAGGTTACTGTCTTCACCTAGTTATCCACTGGCAAAACCACATTTCACATATGTCATCAATAAAAATGACTTACTTTTTAATATCTCATTTTAAAATTACTTTTCTGTGGATATGATGATTAATTTTATGTGTCAACTTTACTAGACTAAGGAATGCTCAGATACCTGGGAAAACATTATTTCTGGCTGTATCTGTGAGGGTGTTTCCAGAAGATACTAGCATTTGAATTGGTGAACTGAATAAAGCATATGGCCCTCCCTGGTGTGGGTGGGCATGATCAATATCAGCTTGAATAGAACAAAAGGGTGAGGAAGGTTAAATTTACTTTCTCTGATAGAGCTGAAACATCTGTCTCCAGCCTTCAGTAATCAGTGTCCTGGGTTCGCGGGTTTTTGTATTCAGACCAGAATCTACAACAACATCAGCCTCTCAATTTTTAGGCCTTCAGACTCAAACTGAATTACTCCACCAATGTTTTTGGTTTTCAAGCTTGCAGACAGCAAATGATGGGCCTTCTCAGACTCCATAACCATATTGAGCCAATTCTTATAATAAATCTCTCCTTCTGTATATATCTATTTATGGAGAACACCAATTAATACAAATTTTGGTACCGAGAGTGTGGTGTTACTAAACTAAATATCTAAAAATGTAGAAGTGGCTTTGCAAATGGATAATGGGTACAGGGTAAAAGAGTTTGGAAGTGTATGCTAGAAAAAGCCTACAATCCTGTGAACAGACTATTAAGGGTGATTCTGGTGAGGGACCACCTCCTAGTCATATTAGTTACTCACTTATGACTAATAGGGACTGAGTCCCTCACTTTTTTACCCTTTTGCCATTCATACCCAGATAGCTCAACATTGGATATTCCCCACTTCTACTTTCTTTTTTTCCCCGATGCTCACTTCTCAAGTGTGTCTGACAAAATAATGTTTCATACTTTATTTGTAGTATTATAAATTCAGATTTCAATTCCATGTCTACTCTTTATGGGATTTTGCCTATTTTTCTGCTTTCAAATAACTCTTAAATTCATACTTCAAGGAGTCCTGTTTAGAGGGTAATAAAAGGTGATACAGCAGAGTTTTCCAATATTATAAATTTTTTCCTGTAATTTTTGTCATTTATTTATTTTTGTTTTTACTTCAGCATATTACAGGGATATAAATGTTTTGGTTACTTATATTATTGCCTCTTCCCCAACTGAGTCAGAGCTTCAAGCATGTCCATCCCCCAGACAATGAGCACACCACCCATTAGGTGTGAATATACTCATCTCCCTTCCCCCTCTCTCCTGTCTGACACCCAGTGAATGTTACTACTGTATGTGCACATAATATTTTAACCATACTGGAAAGCATTAGCTAGCTCTTCACTAAAATTCATTTTCTTCTCTTTTTGGGTCACGACTAGGATATGTTTTCTACCTTTACTCTTGCAATCAGTTGTGTCCTTGCTATTGCATTCTAACCCATGATATGAGAGTGAAAGTAGTATGTGTTGTTTCTGTTCCAAGTCTTTTAAGAAACAGATATGTCCTCTGCACCTTTCCCTTTCCTTCAGCAAGATAAATGCAAATGTTGAGCTCTTAAGAAATGGTGGATCCATAGATGAGAAAATACTGGATCCCAGAATCTCTACATGCAAGATATTCATCCGCTTTGAATTCTTATGTGCATGAGAAATTATCTTCTATTATGTTTGTACCATTATACCTTTCTGCCTATTTTCCGACTATTAGCAAGACCCTAAATAATATCTCACTTATTAACAAGACATTGAGAGGGTACAAAAAGGATGTCTCAACATTTTTTAAAGTTTTAATTTTGTACTTTATTCATTTGTGCACCAATAGAATTTCTCCAGCTAGATTTTAATTTTCTTGAGAAAATTAAACTTACTATATGTATTTAATTCCTGGTAAATGATTATATGTGTATAGTATTCAATTAGAAAGAAATAATATTGTGTGTATAAAATTGTATTTAAGTCTCTTAATATTGTATGTCGAGATCTGGCACATAACCTTTTCTTAAACATTTAATATAAAATGTGCAGTAAATTATTTTAGCATAGGTATTACTGACTAAAAAGCATCAGATCCAAGAATTATACACCTGGAAAGAGTTTTCTTGGGCCATTTACCCTTTGCCGCCCATCTTATTACCATGGCTCTAATAGTTACTTGCCATTCTTAAAAATCATTAGAGAAAGTGAATTTAAACTTTGTCTTGGTGTATTTCTAACCATCCATAGCACCTATCCACTTAGAAATTATGAAAAACCCCAGCAGGCTGTTTCACCTCACAGAAATCCTGCAGCGAGGCACCTGGGTTTCTGGTTTATAAATAACCTTGCACGCTACTTTATTTTTTTGGTAAATGAATTCACTTGGGCTATATATCATTAAGGATTTTGTTTATGAGATGTTCAGAAAGCAATAGCCAACATAAAGTAGCAGTGGCAGATAATGAAGCAAGTCATGAAGCATATGACAACACAGATTTGAGAATGAGCTTATGGATGATCTGCTGTCTGTGAACCCTCTCATCTAATATTTGTAAGCGTGCAGCTGGCTAAGCTTCCTGTATTTTTCAAAGCCTTTATTGATTTATGTAGAAATAACAAACAGGACCCATGGCAGATATTCTACTAAAATGGTGTTGATATCATAAGGGAATAAAAAGTATTTCTTGTTTTCTCTGATTTGGGGCACGATTCCCTTAGTGTGTGAAACATTAAGTGCCTCTAGAACAAGCCTCTTATTGACCACATTGGAAATAGGAGGAAGACTCCTGGTAACAAAATCATTCTGGAAAATTTGAGATTTAACAGCCCATTAACCTGCTATTAAAGACCACTGATGGGAATTTCTTACAGAAATGAAGTTGCATTGTGTGGTAAGTTAGCAAGGACACCACAAAGGGAACTTGGCAATGGTAAGGGGAGGGAAGAAAAGATTCTTATCAAAACCCAAGCTATTAAAAAAATGAAATTGGAGCTGCACAAAGCTAAAGACAAAGATTACAGGTAATGATGCAGAATCAGGTTACATCAGCCGTGAGTTTCAGGTAGTTCCCGTTCTGTTTTACCTGCATTCGCAGAGAGTTGAGCCAGTGTCAACTTCCACTTAGAATGCAGTTGATCATAGTGCTATAGAAAGTCAAACTGACAGTTAAGAGGAAACAAAAGGTTTAGGGTCATGTCTCAGCTGGGTTTTAATTTACTCTCATTAGGCACACTAATATAGCAGAGCATACAGCGGTGGTGTATTTTTTTTCCTTCTTTTTCTTCTTCCTCTTTCTTTCTTTCTTTTTTCTAGAACGTGAATCATGCACATTAAGGAAATTCTATTCAGGTTGCCGCAGGAGTTTAAGGGATGGTGGTAGAGGGGGAGGTAGGCTGCCACATTATCATGTTATTGGATTACTTAAAGAAAGGTTCCTGACGTCGTTCTCCAAATGCAGCTGGGTGAGCAGGCCTGCTCTCTTTGTATTACATAATGTCCCATCTGTGCTCACGGAGTGTGGCTTGATGAGGATGCCGTCAGGTGATGTCTCTCACTTAATGGTATTCTTTCAGAGCTGAAGCAATAAACATTAAGGGGCCTTAATTATATTCTTTACAGTGGGAGCAATAAACATTAGGGGCCCTATTGTACCCTTTTCCAAAATGTCCCCCAAGTCCAATTTGGGGAGTGTCTTGATAGGCAACTCTAATTTCAAATACTCCCTCCCATTCCATGTGTTTTGAAATTGAGGGACTGCATGAAAACAAAGAAACTAAATTAATAGGCATATTGCCACATAACCATTTTCCGGAGAGATGCAGCAGTTTCTGTTATTTACCAGACCCATCAGAGTGCCAACAGAACAAAATAAGACATGCCCAGTGATCTGACTTTTTTTCCTGTGGTGACGATTCTTGATAAACTGCAGCTACACACCCCCAAGGGTAAAATTTTTTACTTAATACATCGGGAAAATCCAGAGACAAAGGATTCAGGTGCCTGGGAGACAGAGGAGATTCTGGAGTTTTATTCTGAATCAAGCATGAGGTGATAATCCATGATAATCTCCAACTCTATTTCATCTACATATTTCTGCTTTTGTTTTTTTGTTGCTACTGCTGGTGATGGTGGTGTTGCAGTTCTATACTATAATAACAAATTTTCCATGAAATTATAGGAATTTCACTTTATCATTTGCAACATCAGATGTTCAACATATTATCAAGGAAAACAGACAGTTTTAAAATTATTTTTTTAAAGATTTGTATCTGTTATAGTCATTATCAGTGAATCACTATATTCCAGAGATTTTGCCTGAGTTAACGATATACTGGTACTCATTTCGTCTTTCTAATTTTGCCTCTTTGCTACAATTCTGTGTGTCTCAGGTATAGGCCTGTGAAATGATGCATGAAAGCATGCCATTTTAAGTGATAATCACATTATTTCATCCACGGCGTATTTTGTCATAATTCCTCATCGATCAGCTATTTAGCTAAGGTAAAATGCATGTGGAAAATTTACAGAGGAGTCATCAGCAAGGACAAATATTATGTACCATGCAGAAGCTTTCTGGTTTTGGGTTCTAAACAGCAAAATGAAATGCACATTAATACAACTGGATGATATAATGTAAAGAGTTTAATACGATGTTCCTTGAAATTCTAGCCTTTATTCTAAGTTGGAAAGTTTTGGTTTCCTTTTATTTTAACAGAATTTTAACTTCCTACCACGATAGGGAATGAGCATGTGAGTAGATTTGAGAAAAGAAAGTAGAAATAAATTCCTGTTGATTATTTTATTTAACACTGTGGTTTCTTACACAAAGATGTTTGATTTCAAAGTGCTTTGACTTGGCTGCAGCCATAATTGTGTATAATATCCATTATCTTTTAATTGGAATTATCTTTTATCTTTGGCTACATTTATCTGAGGATCCCTTCAGAAAGCCCACCAGAAGCTCAAATTCCAATTTGTTCTCTCAGCTTGACTAATGATGAAAAGTATCAAAAACGACTATTATGTGTTTATAAATCACCTCTTTTATCCTGATGCGGTTCTGGGATTTTATGCTGTTAAGTATCATTTCTCTGTGGAATGTAAATGCAAAAACAACAACAACAAATTCAACATAACCAATGGCATCAAATGAGAAAGAACAAAAAGTCTTTAAAGGAAGCATCACAAAAGCAAAGTATGAACAGAGAACAGCATAAAATATAGATGAGAAAATATATTTCTCACAGATTTTTTTTTTAAAAAAAGGATGAGTCAAAAATAGTCCTCATTCCCTAAGCATCTAACAGTCCTATTTGGAAAAGCATAGAATCTGTGGCACAAAAGCAAATATATCTTAATTGGGCTCCCTTTCATCCACCTGCTACAGTTCCGTTTTAGTCACATTGAATTTGTCTAACAACACTTGTTTACATTCCCTTGCTAGCACATTAGCATTTATTTCATTTAAAAAAATAAGAAATATGGCCAGTTTAAAACGTTGAAGAAACTTTAGGTCAGCTTGTGGAACACAGCAATAAACTTCCACTTCTCATTGTGAAATATTACCCTTAGATCATAACATCTTACCAAACATCTTCAATTAATGGAATCATTCATCCAACAATTATTTATTGAACACCTGCTGTGCTAGACAATCTGCTAGGAACTCAGGACAAAAAGTGCACCAGGCATGGTGGCAGCTCCTCTCCCCCATCCTTGTCCGTCCTAGCTTCTCACCACTGCCTCCAGTGTCCTCCCCTGCCAAGGTCTTCCCTGCACAGCCTCTTGGCCCCTGGACTGAGCTCTGAGTTTGCATGAACAAGGATGAATTGTCACTCCCTCGTGCTGTGAGCACTATGTCTCTCCAGCCTCTGAGGCTACATATTGACTCACTTACTCAGTGCCTCAGAGATGTTTGTGGGGCTCCTGCATTGTTTCCTTTATCACCTTTCTTGTCAACTAGACACCTACTAGGTTCCTATTTCTGCCAGTAAAATATGTGGGCAATTGCAATACCGCCGAGGTTCCTAGGGCAGCAACTAGCCTGAGTCTCTGGATCGCATAGAGAATACTTGGATGGGACTACAAGGCTTGGAGTCATGGGGTTTTGCCTTACTGTGACAACAGAGGCAGCTTCCTTTGCTGCCAAGAGATGGATCCAAGTCCAGGACTGGTGTCTTTCATTCAGTCTCTTCCCTTCCTCCCAGCCAGACACTTTCTGATGTATTCAGACATGATCAAACAAGGCCCACTAACCCTCTGGCCACATTTTTGAATATAGTATCTTTCATTCCCAGCACAGCATGGCACTACAAAGTCTATTTCCTAATCACAGCCCAGGTAAATGGTTTCTCTTCACTCATCTTGTGTCTTGATCTTTATTCCTTGTTCTTCAAAATGTGTCTGCTATCCTAGCGTAGCTTACCTTTTACATATTACATCCATGATTTTCTGCTTATCTTTCCTATTCAATTTCTAAGATGCTTAACTTGCATTGTCTCCCAGTCATAACTCATATCCCTACATATGTCCAAATTGAGTCTATAGTCCTTTGTTCCAACCCAGAAGTTTCCTCTGGTTACTCTATATAATGCTGGTGTCCATATATGGAATGCATGACTTCTCTGAGCCTCTGGTTGGATACTTGAGGCCTTGTTTCTTGTGAACTGAGGTCTCAGATGATAAGAATCTGCCTGCTTTCCCATGCTACTGCCACCTGCAAAGAGCTTATCTTCATGACCTTACTACCTCTTGGTACCTCATTATCTCACCTTAGCAACCATGATGCTTTACATGGACTCAAGTCTAACAGACTAATGCCCTTTTTTGACACTGTAATTTGCTGCTCAGCTCTACCTCCTCACTCAGATTCACTAATTGGTTGTTCCAGTTAATCCTTTTTTTGATCTGATGTATGGGTTTTGTTTCAGTCCCAACTACTTCCCTTTTTCTACTTGCATAATGGTAGATTACCTCACTATTTTTAAAGCCTAAGACATGAATTTTTGACCTGCAAGATGTTTTTCACCTCCTCCACTTACAGTTGGATCAATTAGGATGCTTTCATCATCAAACAACAAAACTAAACTCAGCTAGCTTAAGTAAAGAAAATGTATTATTTTACATAATATGAATATCAAGCTTGAGTAGTTCCAAGTTTGGTTAATTTGGCAGTTCAGCGATGTCAAGGAACCACATACTTTCCATGTTTCTCTTCTGCTCTCTATAGCATATGGACTTGTCCTCGTAGGTTGGTTCCTTATGGTTATAGGTGTCTCAGTTTCAAGTACCACAATGATATCAAAGGCAGAAAGATAGGAAATGTTCGTTTCATTGCATATGTTTTCATCCATGAGGAAAATCTTCTCCAGCAGTTCCTCAAACAGTATCTATTATGAAACCATTGATTAGATTTGCTCCTTATGCCCTTGCCAAAATCAGTTATTGATAGAGGGATTGCTGCTTGACATCACCCCCTGCCACACTAGTAGTCCTTCTCCTTCAGTTCTTCCTCAGAGTCTGGGGAGTACAGTGCAGGCTGTTACTCTTGATTGGAGCAGCAAGACTTGCCTTCTTCTAATTTTACTGTTACATACAGCAAAGGAATTCTTCATTTTCATAACCGTGATAAGGTAGAAGGAGGTTTAAAATTAGACTTCAGAGATGTCTTGCTCCGGCAAGTCAATTTATAATCTGGGAAGTGAAGTAGAGAAGAAGGGTGAGACAATAATTAATAAACAACTCAATATATTTTTTTTGAAATCTAGCTCCTAATACCACGCCTGGGAAATAGTGAGTGCTCCGTAAATGTTTGGAACACAAAGAGAAAAAAGAGGAATGGAAAATCTTTCACCAGAATTCCACAATATAGTCTCAGACATGATCAATTTAATTATGTAATCCAGATTTGGTTAAGTTCTAAGGACTAGAGGTACTCAAAAATGCACAAACAGTCTTATAAATAGAGTTTCTTGATCTTAAGTAGAGGTATGTTCCTTCTGCGTGATTTAGACTACAGTGCCCAATCCATAGCCATTGTTTTCCCTTCAGAAAAAAATCTAGGTATTGGTAGGTTTTGAGATAAGTATGGAATCAAATGAGCCTGAAAGATAATTTCCTGCATTGGACTATAGAAAGCATTGATTAACCATCCTATCCACGTCTTAAAGGGAGGCAAATGTAAGTGGGAATGTCTCAGCACAGAGCAATATCACCATTGGAGTAAGGAGGATAGATAGAGGCAGTGGAAGTGGTACTTAACAACATGGCTGTAGATTCAAGGACACCTTATGGATTGGTACAGTTTCTTCATTTTTTCTTTGAAATAAAAGCTATATTATTTGTTAAACTTATTAATATTTTCAAATAAGTTTTACTTACCTTTCTATGTATACATGTGTGTAGATATCATACTTGATTCTAAACATGTATTATAAACACCTTTGAACACGAAACAAAGTTGAAAAAATGGTACAACAAATACCTGTACATTCTTTATCTAGATTCACCAATAGTTAACATTTTGGAAAATATTATGCATAATCAAACACATACATACTTTCTCACACACAGATATGCTGTATGTAAGTATGTTGTAGATTTTCAATACTCCTTTTTTTAGTCCATTTCTGTTGGTACAACAAAATACCCAAGACTGGGTAATTTATAAAGAACAGAAATTTACTTATCTTAATTTTGGAGGCTAGAAGTCCAAAATCAAGTTGCTGGCAGTTTCAGTGTGGGGTGAGGGCCTGGTTTCTGCTTCCAAGAGGGGATTTTCTTCTATTTACTCTGGAGAAGATGGACACAGTCATCTCACCTGGCAGAAGAGAGAGAAGGGCAAAAAGAGCCTAAGTTGTTTCCTTAAAATCTCTTGTAAGAGTACTAATCTGTTCATGAGGACAGGAACACTCATAATTTAATCATCCTTAAAACCCTATCTTTCAATACTGTGACATCAGGTGTTAGGTTGCAACAAATGGAATTTGGAGACACATATGTTCAAAGTAGAACACTCTTGAATACTGCCACATGCATCTCTTAAGAGTAAGTACATTTTTCTACATAACCAAAATGTCATTATCAAATTTAGAAAAATTAACAATTATTCCTTAATGTCCTCTAATATCCAAACCACATGCAAATTTTTTATAGCATTTCCCCTCTTAACTTGGATAGGTTTGCACATGGCATTGGATTGTCATTTCTCTTAAGTCTCTTTTGATTTCTCCTCCCCAACTATCTTTTAAGTTTTTTCATAATGTTTTCTTCGGGAAAGTCTAAATCTGTTGTTTTGTAGAATATGCCATGTTTGGGCTTTATCTGATTATTTCCTTAGTGAGTTGTTTAATTTGTTTCCCCACTTCCTATATATCTTATTAACCAGAATTTAAGTCTAAGGGTTTAATTAGATTCAGATTAAACATCATTTTGTATATATTATATTGTATTTTTATGAGTTGCATAATTTCAAGTTGTTCCACTATTAGTTATACTAAGTTTGAACATTTGGCTAAGATCTGATTTTCAAATTTTCTTATTACAAAAAATAGTTTTAAAAATTATTTCATAGAGCATAGATATTGAACAAGTTTGAGTACATACATTTTTCATTAATGGACTTGCTTTTTTTAAAAAAAAAACTGCTTCTACATCATAATTCATTATCACAAAGATTTCTTAAAATATTTATAACAAGGGTATTTGAAGCTCACCATGAATATGGCTATTTTTAAAGGGGTTTTAAAATGTTACTTGCATTTTTATTCTCTAACATATTTAATGTTATCTTATTTTTGAAATAGGTCCCTTGCATTTCTGAAATTAATTTTCTTGTTTTGGAGAAGACAGTAGTAATTTTAACAATTTTTCATTGATTCGTGGCTATCATTTTTCCAACAAGGTGAGCTGGGCGAAGTGCGTGGTTGGTGCACTGCCCGGCTCTCTCAGTATGAATCTCATTCCAGCAGAAGGGCTGCATCGAACAGTTACCGTGTCAATTGTTCAATCTCCTGAAATATAAATTATAAGGGAAAGACATGGAAAAGGGAATCAGAATTTTAGCAACAGAAATATGTATGATTTGGATTCAGATTAACCAAAAGAAAAATATAAATCTAAATTTCTGTTTAAGAAAGCTAAAACTAAGAGAATTGTAGGGTACTTCTTGTGAGATTTCTCTACAGTATAAGCAATGTGTATACTTCCAAAGGAAATTACTAGCCAAATAAATAAATACTCAAACATTTTTACCTATATATGTACTCACAACTCAGTTTAAATTATAGGATTTTGCCTTTTTATAATTATTATTTTACTATTTAATGGGGTTTAGTTTTCTTTTTTGAAAAATGTATTTGGGAAATGTGACAGCAACATTAGTTTACTCAAAAATGCAAAAATTTGAGATCAGTTAGAAATATTCTTGACGTGCCTGGCAGACCTGATTTGAGGATGTATACTTCTTATTCAAAGATATCACTTCTTTTAACTTCCTGGCCTCACCATTCAACCTTTGCATTAATTTTCCATGAACTGTGTTTATTGTCTCTGAGGGTGAACACTGTATATGAAATATAAGGTAAGAAAATATGAGCGAGTGGAAAGTTTCTCTTCACATCTTTGTCTATACATAGCTTTTTAAAGCTGTCCTGACTCTTGTATAAGGCTTGGCAAGACATGAATATGTATCTTCAATTGTAATACAGAGCTCTTGCTTGATGTGCTTTTTATTTCGGCATGCCAGCTACTCTTCAAAACACTCCTTGTTGTTTTAGCTGCTGTTAACTTTGTGACCATAAATACTCATTGCTTGATCCAGCTTTTTCCACGTAATTTTCTGAAGCTTCAACACAGACATGCTAATACATTTAGCTGCATTCAGTGCAGACTTTACTGGGGCTCAACTTTCATCTTTGCAATGAGAAAAAAATAGGTTATTATCATTGCTAAGTATGTTTGTTATCTATAGCATTTTGTTTCCCTTCTATAAATATTGGAAATTGTAGGGAAAAAAATTGAAATTTGGCAATAAACTTAAATAATTGACTTTAAAATGGGTATTTATAAAGTGTCTAAGGCAATTTGTAAATTCATTTAGCAAACACCGGACCAGTAAGTAGAAATATTAGTTTATTATTTACATTTTCCTTAGGACGTCTTACTAAGCACTAACCCTTGTGACATGAGACCTTCCCTCTGCACTCCCTTGCTAATACACTGCACATCACCTGTCTCCTTCGAGTTGAGGATTTTGAGGTTATTAGGCCTTAGAGCAGGAAACCAAATGTTAATAACAGTGTTTCTAACTGGTCAAAAACTTTAAAACTTATACTATGTTCCATGTTTCATTAAAGTCTAAGTTATTTAAAAACACCCTTAAAATCTTTCCAATTGAGCATGAATTGCTTCCATAAATCTTATAGACAAGGGAGGTGAGTCTTATTTTTTTTTCAGTGAGATTGTTTCTAGTGAGCTATGAGTGGACACATGTAGGTTTTGTAGAATGAATACTTTTCTTTAGGTAATCTGTATGAGTTGGCACTGCTGAATAACCCCTACCACTAAACTTAGTGACTTAAAAACAACAATCAATTTTTTAGCTCATGGTTGTATGGATTGACAATGTGGACTGAACCCAGCTGGGTGGCTCTGCCGATCACAATTAATCCACACCTCTATGTATTTGGGAAGCTGCAGGGTCAGCAGAGGTCTGGCTGACAGTTGGTTTATATGTCTTTGTCTTTCTCCACCTGGCCTATCATCTAGTGCTATCTTATGCTTGTACACATGGAAGGGTGAAGATGTTCCAAGAGTACAGCGGAATGCCAGGCTTCTTAGTGACTATGTTCAGAGCTTGTACACCACTCTCATCAAAACAATGCACAAGACCAGCTTGAATTTAAGGAGTAGAGAAATAGACTCTATATCTTAATGGGAAGAATTTCAAAGAATTGTGTAATTTTTCAAACTGCCACATACCAAAGACAGTGTGGGAATTTAAAAAACTCTCTATATGAATAGTGTATAAATTAAGTGCTTATTGTATGTGTTATCACTCTTCATCATTTTTATTTCTGTAAATAAAATGTTTATAAGTGAAAATTCTAAAAGTAAACATATCTGCTACTTTCACAGTAATATTTGCTTTGCAAAATGCTCTTGCCTACCTATTATTTACTTAAATTTCCATTAAAAAACTAATGAGATAAGTGAGATCATTGTTTTTGAAAATACCAAATGGCTTAATGAAACAGCAGAACACCATTCCAGCTGCCCTTCTTCTATACTCATGAAAATTTTAGCTATTCTTTAAGAAAACATTCACCTAACATTTTTTCTTACATTTGAACCTAAAGCATGTTCTCCTACATTAGAAAGACGTAGCACCTTTAATGAAGTAAGAAAAAAATCACTAAAAACTATATAGCTAGCATCTAAATCAAAATCATTAGTGAATTAAATTTTAATATTTATGTGTAAAATAATTAAGTTTAACTATTAGGAGCAGTAATATGGTTTACTTCATATATTTGAAAAAAGGTAAAAGATAAATTTATAGAAAAGTTGATAACTTTATGTACAATTCTTCTAACTCTGTGTTACTCTAATTCAGAAATTATGGTTTAATTATTTATTTGCTACTAGATACAAAAAAACTGCAAGAGCAAGTTTCTCGCCTATAAAATTTATTATAATGTCCTTAATTTATTACCTGAAGCATAATGGATGATCAACAATACTTTTCGAAGAAAAATTTTAATAGAAGTTCTTTTAACAATAAACTACATAAATTATAAATGGTATGATACATGCATATCAACTAGTTTAGGTCAAATGTTTCCATATTTAAAACTATATATCATGTCTTTCTTATGGGTCAATCTGTCATGGAAAATACATATTTATTGGTTATATTTTAAATAACCCAGGAAATCACTAAGATTAATTTGGGCAAAATATATTGTCTTAAATTTGAATCACCATTTCTGTTTCATTATGTGTATAGGGTATTTATTAATAATAAAATAAATTTTATTAAGATAATTTTATTTTGGAGATTGAGACACTTAGAAAACATTTATGTTCTATTTAAAAATGAAGCCATCCAATGGTGTTATAAGACTAAGATGAGAAATTGATGATTTTAATATTTAATAGTAATAATAATAAAATAACAAATGGAAGAATGTAATCAACTAGTCACTACTCATTGATATTTATTTCTAGATAATAATTCACTAAAGTGTTTTTGTGTGTAAAAAGGGTTAGTAAGTAGGTTTTGTGAAAAAAAGGGTTTCAAGATCAATTTGTTCCAAAATGTTTGGAATATGCTTCATACCATAGTACTTTTGGGGGCCTTCAATTCTCAAATGTGTATCAAAGTTTTCATAGTTTAGTACAGTGTTCCTTGCATTTTTGGATTGTGGTACTCTAATAGTAGATGGTAATGTAGTTCCACTAAACACATTTTTGGAAAATATAATTACATTAAAAAAGAATTTCAGAGTTATAAATTATGTTAGATATCAGACTAAATGGACTCAACATGTTCTGAAAATTTGTGAGTTATTAATATCAGAAACAAATTTACTTTGAATTGTTTCACATAAATACACATTCTTTTGATTTTTGAAAGGCTTTGCCTCATTTCCTTTATTAAAAATTTGTATAAAGATTTTATAAAGATGTTTCTTAATAGTGGTTTGAAAACCATCTAAAATGTCAGAAAATGTCAGTATAGTATGTTTTCACTGTGATTTTAGTAACACTTGAAGTAGTTAAATTTGTTGAAATCAAACTCTTACCCTAGAAGTGACTCATGTTTTGAGAAACAGTTCTAAAATATCTTATGAAGATATATTATGTTAAGATCACACATATGCTTCCAGGAGAAAACTACAAACTACTACTTTGTTGTGTTCAGAAATTACTGTTAGACATATTTAAGAGTATTGTGCAAAGATACAAATAAAAATAAGTTAGAGCATATCATTATGGAGTTGCAGATGCTATTTATATTGTCAAATATGTAAAAAATTCTATTATCATAAGTGGATTTAAATTTTAGCAGGATGTTGATTTTGCAAATATAAATCACATGTATATGCAGTGTGAAAAATAATCTCACTCCTTTGGTCTAACGTTTTAATAAATCCAATATCCTCCATCTGTGTACAATGATTTGAAAGAGTGTCAGAATCCTGGATTATATTATATTTGATCTAAAGTTATAATTAGAATAATTGTATAATTTTTTCTATTGCTATAGTTATAGTAACAGATTTCCCTCTACTCCCAATGTCAATGCTATTGACTGTGTACCTTGAGCGGGCCATTTTTCTTTATTTTTTTATTTTGTAATGGGACTTGTGTTAATACTAATCTGTGTCTCTTGAATATTATTGACATTGATAAAAGAACTATTGAAAACCATTTTAATATACTTGATTGAAAAGAACAATAATAATTAGAATAACTGATATGGGGATTGACATATAATCTATTTTCCATATAGTTTTGAAAATAAAATGTATTTATAAAAAATTTCAAGTGATGTTTCAAATGTTAACAAAGATTACTTTGCAAACACAAAATTCTATGCAATTATAGCATTATGTTGTCCTTTGTGGTCACGAGAACAAAAGAAAATAAGATACGAAAAGCAGAAGTCTTTAAATCAAGATATTTTTGTTTCCTAGACTGTAAGTGAGAATAGTTGGAAAAGTATTAGTACTCGATGTCCTGGAATTCAAGTAGAAGTAATTGGCAGATTTTAAGCTAAGTCACCATACACCATGCTATGCTAATTACGTAGAATGATGTCCAATAGCCAAAAAGATGTAATTATGTGTTATGCGGCAAATGCAGAGGAAATAGATTAGATTCAGACAGCATTCTGTGTGAAACATTACTTCCTGGATCTGCTAGTCTGAGTTTCAGAATCCTGACATCAATATCTTGCGATGGCTATTTCAACTTATTTTAATATGTATTTTTCTTTATAAAAGAGAAAGGAATTTAAGTTTGAAATAGAAAACTATATATCAGTGTGAAAGAGGGTATAAATGTTGGTCTACAGTAAAGAAATCCTTTTATTAATATTAATAATAAAACAACAGTTTTCGGCAAGTTGCAGAGATTCATTTGAGAGTGGAAAAGTCAGAAGGCTATTTCTGTACACCTTACCAATCATGGCCCCTAAAAATCTTTTTATGTAGGCAAATTGAGGGTCAGACTTTATGTGATATTTCAGGTTATACAGATTGGGTACCACTAAATTGTACAAATCATAATTCTATTTAATATAAAGAAAACAATGTTTTTCTATTCTTTTTCCTCTGCTCACTCTGCCACACCCAACTTGTTAAGTTTCTTAACTTTGAAGAGAATATTGCAGGGTTTTTTTTTATTATTTTTTTTATTTATTATTCCAAGGTATTGTGATGGTACAAACATTCTAGTTACACTTTATGTCTTTGCCTCACCCAAAAGCGGGTTAAAGGCGTGCCCTTCCCTCCCTTTAGTGCTCCCCGTGTCATTTAGTTGTAGATTTGTCCCCCCGTGCCCCTAATCCCTGGAGAGTATTACTGCCATGTGATCACCCTAGAGTTGATCAGTTATTAACAATTTGATGGCGAGTACAAATGGATCCCGTTCTTCTGCTCTTGCGGTGCCTCACTTTGGATAATACCATTCGATCCAGCAATAGCACTATTAGGCATCTACCCAAAAGAGCACAAAACATTCTACTATAAAGACATCTGCACCCAAATGTTTATGGCAGCACAATTCACTATTGCAAGAATGTGGAAACAACGCAAGTGCCCGTCAATCCATGAGTGGATTACTAAA